>CAJUXJ010001302.1:0-15994 GCA_910589775.1 Avena eriantha
AACCACATATGGATCAACCAGAGTCATGCATGTGTGCTCTTTCCACATACAACCCATGGAAACCACTAGAGTAATTGCATGTTTGTTCTTATACTGAAACCACAAACCAGCACTAGAGTCATTGCATGTGTGTTCTTTTCCACAAACCACACATGGATCCACTAGACTCATTGCATGTGTGTTCTTTTCCACAAACAACTTATGGATCAACCAGTGGCCATTGCATGTGTGTTCTTTCCACAAACCACATGTGTACCCATTACAGTAATTGCATGTGTGTTATTTCCACAAACCACACATGGATCAACCACTAGAGTCATTGCATATGTGTTATTTCCACAAACCACACATGGATCAACCACTAGAGTCATTGCATGTGTGTTCTTATACTAAAACCAACACTAGAGTCATTGCATGTGTGTTATTTTCACAAACCACACATGGATCAACCACTAGAGTCAATGCATGTGTGTTATTTCCACAAACCACACATGGATCAACCAGTGGTCATTGCATGTGTGTTCTTTTCCACAAAACACACATGGATCCACCAGTGGTCATTGCATGTGTGTTCTTTCCACAAACCACATATGGATCAACCAGAGTCATTGCATGTGTGTTCTTTCCACAAAACACACATGGATCAACCACTAGAGTCATTGCATGTTTGTTGTTATACTGAAACCACAAACCAGCACTAGAGGCATTGCATGTGTGTTCTTTTCCACAAACCACACATGGATCCACCAGTGGTCAATGCATGTGTGTTCTTTCCACAAACCACATATGGATCAACCAGAGTCATTGCATGTGTGTTCTTTCCACAAACCACACATGGATCCACCAGTGGTCATTGCATGTGTGTTCTTTCCACAAACCACATATGGATCAACCAGAGTCATTGCATGTGTGTTCTTTCCACAAACCACACATGGATCAACCACTAGAGTCATTGCATGTTTGTTCTTATACTAAAACCACAAACCAGCACCAGAGTCATTGCATGTTTGTTCTTTCCCAAAACCACACATGGATCCTCTAGACTCATTGCATTGTGTTCGTTTCCACAAACAACTTATGGATCAACCAGAGTCATTGCATGTGTGTTCTTTCCACAAACTACATGTGGCTCAACCACTAGAGTCATTGCATGTTTGTTCTTATACTAAAACCACAAACCAGCACTAGAGTCATTGCATGTGTGTTCTTTTCCACAAACCACACATGGATCCACCAGTGGTCATTGCATGTGTGTTCTTTCCACAAACCACATATGGATCAAACAGTGTCATTTCATGTGTGTTCTTTCCACAAACCACACATGGATCAACCACTAGAGTCATTGCATGTTTGTTCTTATACTAAAACCACAAACCAGCACTAGAGTAATTGCATGTGCGTTCTTTTCCACAAACCACACATGGATCCACTAGACTCATTGCATGTGCGTTCTTTTCCACAAACAACATATGGATCAACCTGAGTCATTGCATGTGTGTTCTTTCCACAAACACATGTGGACCCATTACAGTCATTGCATGTATGTTATTTCCACAAACCACACATGGATCAACCACTAGAGTCATTGCATATGTGTTATTTCCACAAACCACACATGGATCAACCACTAGAGTCATTGCATGTGTGTTCTTATACTAAAACGAACACTAGAGTCATTGCATGTTTGTTCTTTTCACAAACCACACATGTGTCAACCACTAGAGTCATTGCATGTGTGTTCTTTCCACAAACCACACATGGATCCACTAGTGGTCATTGCATGTGTGTTCTTTCACAAACCACATATGGATCAACCAGAGTCATTGCATGTGTGCTCTTTCCACAAACAACACATGGATCAACCACTAGAGTAATTGCATGTTTGTTCATTTCACAAACCACACATGGATCAACCACTAGACTCATTGCATCTGTGTTATTTCCACAAACCATACATGGATCAACCAGTGGTCATTGCATGTGTGTTCTTTTCCACAAACCACACATGGATCCACCTGTGGTGATTGCATGTGTGTTCTTTCCACAAACCACATACGGATCAACCAGAGTCATTGCATGTGTGTTCTTTCGATAAACCTCACATGGATCAACTACTAGAGTCATTGCATGTTGTTCTTATACTGAAACCACAAACCAGCACTAGTCATTGCATGTGTGTTCTTTTCCACAAACCACACATGGATCCACTAGAGTCATTGCATGTGTGTTCTTTTCCACAAACAACTTATGGATCAACCAGTGGTCATTTCATGTGTGTTCTTTCCACAAACCACATGTGGACCCACTATAGTCATTTGCATGTGTGTTATTTCCACAAACCACACATGGATCAACCACTAGAGTCATTGCATATGTGTTATTTCCACAAACCACACATGGATCAACCACTAGAGTCATTGCATGTGTGTTCTTATACTAAAACCAACACTAGAGTCATTGCATGTGTGTTCTTTTTAGAAACCACCACTAGTAGAAAACAAACCTTTGGTCCAGGGGTATTAGCCCCGATTTTGCTACAAACCGGGACTAATGCCCCGGTCCAATGGATAGAACTGGCCCAGGGGGTGGTAGACACTAGCCCCGGTTTCGAACGGGACCTTTAGCCCTGTGTCGTGTAACACACCGGGGCTAAAGGGTTTCAGGCAGGCCTGGACGGGCGCTAGACCCTTTAGTCCCGGTTTGTTGCACGACCCGGGGCTAAAGGTGGACCTTTAGCCCCGGTTCTAGACACGAACCGGGGCTAAAGGTCTGGCTATATCTTCTTCCCCTGCCCGAGCCACCATTCAAGCTGGTGGCTCTCCTCTCTCTCTCTCTTTCTTGCTTCAAGCTCGAGTTCATGCCCTTTTTTTCCTCAAGATTTGTCTATATTTTGTGGTGCCCATCTATCCAAAGGTTCTAAAAGGTGAGCAACTTCATCCTTTGAACTATCATTGCTATATTAGCTCATTTCATGCTCTATCTTATAGATGGATTTGTGGATTTAGTTTGGTAGTAATTTTTGCAATGATAGCATGAGATCGATGTTTAGATTCTATCTATCTTGTATTAATGTAAGGAACTCTAAGGTAAATATCACAATATGTGGATTCTATCTATATATATCTTGTTTAGGCACACAGTCTCGAAATTTTATTTTAGAAGCACACACATGCATGAGTTTCATCATTCTAACTAGCTAGCTGGGCAAAATATCCTTCTTCATCTACCTGCGTTCAACAAATTGAAAAAATTGTAACAAAGATAGGGATAATTCATAAATCTTGATAAGAAGACATCACAATTCACATATTAGGGAGTGCCTCTATGGCGAGCTCCTCGAAGATGTCTGAGGACGGGATCCTAAGACATCTTCGAGAAGCTCTGCCGTAGTGGTGTCCCTGCTCTCCCACACCATCTTTCGGTTTATATCTTATCTAGCTAAATCAGTATGCTGGTGGAGCTAACTAATTTCACATATTAGAGAGTGCCTCTACGGCGAGCTCCTCGAAGATGTCTGAGGACGAGGTCCTAAGACATCTTCGAGAAGCTCCGCCGTAGTGGTGTCCCTGGTCTCGCACACCATCTTGCAGTTCTTCACAAGAATGCATACCTATTTATAGATTAAGCAGCACAACATAGTGTCGGGCACTGATGACATAATGTCGACACACTCACCCTGGCATAGTGCTTCCACCCACCCAAAATAGTGTCGGCATTTAATTTACTAGCTTAGTGCTGCCCACTGAGGACATAGTGTCGACATGTTGTCTCCACATCCACATTTAGTCCTGGTTGGTGCCTCCAACCGGGACTAAAGGTTCATCATATCTTTAGTCCCGATTGTTGGCTTTAGATTAGTAATAATTAATTATGATTGTGTTTGATGTACTTAATTAATTATATATTGCAGATGAGCCGGCAATGGATGTACGCTGACCGACTCTCTAACGAGTTCATTAAAGGCGTGCATTCTTTTCTTCTTGTGGCCGAGGCAAACAAGCGAAATGGTTTTATGTCTTGTCCATGTGGTGTTTGTCGGAATCATAAAGAATACTCTTCCTCAAGAGTCTTTCACAGCCACCTGTTTCGGTCTGGTTTCATGACCGGCTATAACTGTTGGACCAAGCACGGAGAAAGAGGGGTTATGATGGAAGACAGCAAAGAAGAAGAGAATGACAACGACTACCCTGAATACGATGGTACTACAATGGAAGACATTGATGAAGAACGGGCATCAGATCTACCCGATGATGATCTTAGTCGGGCCATTGTTGATGCCCAGGAAGAATGCGTAACTGAAAGGGAGAGGTTGAAGTTCAAGAAGATGTTAGAGGATCACAAAAAATTGTTGTACCCAAATTGTGAAGATGGGCACAAAAAACTGGGTAGCACACTCGAATTGCTGCAATGGAAGGCAGAGAACGGTGTGACTGACAAAGGATTTGAAAAGTTGCTGAAATAATGAAGAAGTTGCTTCCAAAGGATAACGAACTGCCCGCCAGTACCTACGAAGCAAAGAAGGTTGTCTGCCCTCTAGGATTAGAGGTGCAGAAGATACATGCATGCATTAATGACTGCACCCTCTACCACAGCGAGGAGTACGAGAATTTGGATGCATGCCTAGTATGCACGGCATTGCGGTATAATATAAGACGAGATGACCCTGGTGATGTTGAGGGCGAGCGCCGCATGAAGAGGGTTCCTGCCAAGGTGATGTGGTATGCTCCTATAATACCACAGTTGAAACGTTTATTCAGGAACGAAGAGCATGCCAAGTTGTTGCGATGGCACATGGAAGACCGTAAGAAAGACGAGATGTTGAGACACCCCGCTGATGGGTCGTAGTGGAGAAAAATCGAAAGCGAGTTTCCAGACTTGGCAGGTGATGCGAGGAACTTATGGTTTGGTCTAAGTACAGATGGCATGAATCCTTTGGGGAGCAGAGCTGCAGTCATAGCACCTGGCCTGTGACTCTGTGTATCTACAACATTCCTCCTTGGTTGTGCATGAAGCGGAAGTTCATTATGATGCCAGTGCTCATCCAAGGCCCGAAGCAACCCGAGAATGACATTGATGTGTACCTAAGGCCATTAGTTGAAGAACTCTTACAGTTGTGGCACGGACAAGGTGTACGTGTGTGGGATGAGAACAAGCGGGAGGAATTTGACCTACGAGCGTTGTTGTTCATAACAATCAATGATTGGCCTGCTCTTAGTAAAATTTCAGGACAGACAAACAAGGGATACAATGCATGCACACACTGTTTAAACGATACTGAAAGTATATATTTGGATAAATGTAAGAAGAATGTGTACCCGGGGAATCGTCGTCTTCTTCCACCCTCGCACATCCTAAGAAAGAAAGGTAAGCATTTCAATGGTGAGGCAGACAGCCGGTGTAAGCCTATCCGCCGTACTGGTGATGATGTATTTGAAATGGTGAAGGATTTAAAAGTAATCTTTGGAAAGGGTCCTGGTAGACAATTTGTTCTGAAGGACGATGTCGGACACGCACCCATGTGGAAAAAGAAATCTATATTTTGGGAGCTACCCTATTGGAAAGTCCTAGAGGTCCGCTCTGCAATTGACGTGATGCACCTGATGAAGAATCTTTGTGTGACGCTGCTAGGCTTCTTGGGTGTGTATGGGAAGAGCAAAGATACACCTAAAGCACGGAAGGACCAACAACGTATAAAAAGACCGAGACGGCATGCATCCAGAGCTGTTTGAAGGTACTACTAGCTACGCTCTTACCAAAGAAGAGAAGGAAATCTTTTTTGAAGTCCTTTACAGTATCAAGGTCCCGTCTGGTTTCTCGTCGAACATAAAGGGAATAATAATATGGCAGAGAAAAATTTCAAAACCTAAAGTCTCATGACTGCCACGTGCTTATGACCCAGCTGCTTCCGATTGCATTGAGGGGACTCCTGCCGGAAAATGTTCGAGTACCCATTGAAGCTATGTGCGTTTCTCAATGCAATTTCTCAGAAGGTAATTAGTCTAGATAGTCTACTAAGGTTACAGAAAGATGTGGTCCAATGTCTTGTCAGCTTCGAGTTGGTGTTCCCACCATCCTTCTCAATATTATGACTCACCTCCTAGTTCACCTAGTCGATGAGATTAACATTCTTGGTCCTGTATTTCTACACAATATGTTCCCCTTTGAGAGGTTCATGGGAGTGTTAAAGAAATATGTTCATAACCGTGCTAGGCCAGAAGGAAGCATCTCAAAGGTATATGGAACAGAGGAGGTCATTGAGTTTTGTGTTAACTTTATTCCTGACCTTAAGCCCATCGGTGTTCCTGAATCACGGCATGAGGGTAGAATTAGTGGAAAAGGCACGCTAGGAAATAAAGCAAGGATATGTATGGACTGACATTCTCTCACTAAAGCACACTACATAGTTCTGCAAAGTTCCACCTTGGTGGCTCCGTATATCGAGGAACACAAGAATATTGTACACTCCAACAACCCGGGGAAGCCTGGCTCCTGGATTAGAGATGAACATATGAGGACTTTCGGCGCTTGGTTGCAGACACATCTCATGAATGACATAAATGTTGGAGAGCAGTTGTACTTGTTGGCCAGATCACCATCTTCGACTATATTGACTTTCCAAGGGTACGAGATAAATGGGAATACATTTTACAACGATCGCCCAAGATAAAAAGAGCACCAATCAAAACAGTGGTGTCCGATTTGATGCAACAAACGAGAATGGGCAAAAGGATACATATTATGGTTACATAGAGGAGATATGGGAACTTGACTATGGACCTTTTTTAAGGTTCCTTTGTTTCGGTGCAAATGGGTCAAGCTGACAGGAGGCGGGGTTGAGGTAGACAAAAAATACGGAATGACAACAGTGGATCTCAACAACCTTGCATATAGAGATGAACCATTGTCCTAGCCAATGATGTGTCTCAGGTTTTTTATGTGAAGGACATGTCTACCAAACCGAGAAAAAGGAAAGATAATCAAAAGAATACAACATTCGATGAGCCAAAGCGCCACATAGTTCTTTCAGGAAAAAGAAACATCGTGGGGGTGGAGGATAAGACAGACATGTCAGACGATTATGATAAGTTTCATGAAATTCCGCCCTTCGCTGTGAAGGATGACCCAAGAATCCCGTTAAGTAAGGAAGATGCTCCATGGTTACGGATTAGAAGAAAACCCTAACATGTGTGGATGTTGGTGATGTACAATATTATTAAACCTTTATTTTTAATGATCTTCTTATATGTATATGGATATGAACTATCTCGATCTCAATAGCTAGTATTGCAACTTGTTGTGCTAGACATTTATTAATATTAAAACGTAAAAATTAGTCATAATCATATCTAGCCTTGTAGTACACAGCTTCTGGGTCGTCTTCGGAATCGTCATCGTCATCGTTGTCGCTCGTAGCACGCGGATGGATCCTCAGCCCTTCCTCGTAGCATGTGGATGGATCCTCTAGCCTCGGTTTCACGATTCGCAGGGGAGGGGGGCTCCCGGATGACGACCCCAGTATGCCCTAGGCCTTCACCACGACCACCATTCATGTGGCTATGCTGCTGGTGAAAGTGCGGGTACCTCAGGCGAGGATGGTCTCCCATGGCGCATCACACCGACGATAGTCCGGTTCTGCCACCACAAGCGGTGACCAGCCTCGTTGTGGTTCAGTGGGGGCGGACCGTCACCCTCGTACCTGGCGAGCTCCCTTTCCTGCCGGTTTGCGAAGAAGGCATTCCAGGTGTCGAGGTTGTCGGGATCCCAATGGGGATCCATCCGCTGCTCCGGCGTGAGCTCGAGGTAGAAGTGGTTCGTGATGGCCGCCTGGTGGGGCCGAACCTTGAGGAACAGGAGGAACAGGAACCCCTCCAGCGCTCAGCATCCAGCCAGTGGACAGCCGGTACCCCGGCGGGCATGGGTAGCTAGAGGCGCACAGCACCTCGGTCTCCTCGAGCGTCAGTAAAGCCCAGTAAGCGGTGTCCATTGTTGTGAGAGATAAGGTGTGGATGTGTGGATGGACATGGCGGTCGGCCTAGATATAGAGGGACATGGCGGGAGAACATGGCGGGAAGCGGGGGAAATGGCGGGAGAACATGGCGGGAAGCAAGGGAAAACTATATTTTATTATTTTTTGTGAACATTTCTACTAAATATAATACTTGTTAAACAATAGATAATTTCATTTAAGTTGTATAATAAAGTATGATAATAGATTTAAATTATAGATCTTATTTTTCTGAAAATTTTGATATATAATACATAATTTTCTGAAAACTATAAACCATTTTTGGTTTTGGCACCAAAAATGACCTTTAGCCCGGGGCTAAAGGGTTGTGGCGCGCGGGAAGTGCGGCGGGCCAAAAACACCTTTAGCCCCGAGTTGTAATACGAGCCGGGGCTAAAGGGGGACCTTTAGCCCCGGTTCGTACTACAACCCGGGGCTAAGGGGTGGTGGTATAAATACCCCACCCCCGCCCCGGGTCGTGGCACGACCCGGAGATCGCCGTTTCTTCCCAGCGCCACGCCCACGCCATCTGCCGTACCACCGCCCGCGCCCGTGAGAAGGAGCCCCGCGCCGTCGCCGCCTGCGCCTGTCTCCGCCCTGCGCCGCGTCTCCGCACCGCCCCGCCCCGAGAGCCGCCGCCCCGCCGTTGTCTCCGCCCGCGTCATCTCCTCGGGTTAGTGTTAATTAGGGTTATTAGTATTGTTTAATTAGCTAGGGTTATTAGTTAGGGTTAATTTTGCTTAGTAGTAGTGTTAGGATTTTGGTTAATAATAGTATTAGGATTTTGGTTAATAGTAGTATTAGGATTAGGATTTTGGTTAGTGTTAGTTAGAAGTATTAGTATTTTAGTTAGTGTTAGTGTTAGTGTATTAGTAGTATTAGTATTTAGTTAGTGTTAGTGTTAGTGTTAATAGTATTAGTATTTTGGTGAGTTAGTGTTATTAGTTAATTTTGGTTAGTGGTAGTGTTATTGTTTGTAAATAAGTAGTATTAGTATTTTGGTTAGTGTTAGTTAGTAGTATTAGTATTTTAGTTAGTGTGTTAGTGTTAGTGTTATTAGTAGTATTAGTATTAGTTAGTGTTAGTAGTATTAGTATTTTGGTTAGTGTTAGTTACTAGCATTAGTTATTAATATTAGTATTTATCTAGGGTTAGTTAGAATACTTAGTTAATTAGGTTTAGTTTAGTTTAGTTAGTGTTAGGTTTAGGTTAGTGTTATTAGGGCAATACTTAGTGATTTAGTTACTGTTTATGTTTTATGATTGTTTATTACTATTATTTAGTTATGCCGCCTCCACCTCGTCCGAGCCTACTGGACTCCGTCAGGGATGTCCGAGTCTGGGCTCCACCGGGTTGGCACTGGGAGGTGCTACCTGTCGGGACTCGTACCTTTGTGAGGAATCCGGGTATCACCGTCGACCTGGAGCTTTTTTGGTGGCGTCCACGAGGTCTAGGAGCGATGCAGAGGGAGTTAGCCCCGAGGAGGTGGTACGTCGCCGTATCAGGGAGGAGGACGAGCATGTACGACGATACATGTATCTTTTGGAGACTAGGTTCTCCAATATCTAGCAGGTTCACGGATCTTACCGAGCTATTCTCCGATGATGGTTCCTCTTCTGTGGCTGCAGAGCTCCCATAGCACAGAACGCGGCAGCCGCGTTCGCTAGTTTGATATGTATTAATAATGTATTTTATCTTAATAATGTACTTCATCTTATACTTTATCCTATAATGCACCCGAGCTATTCTCCGGTGATGTATTAATAATGTACTTTATCTTATATTATTGTACTTTATCTTAATCACTAAGTACTATATCCGAGTTGTCGCAGTTGTAATATTCTTTTACTTAATGCAATATTCTTTTTCTGTATTAGTTAAGCTATGGACGGTAGACAGAATGAAGAGGAGCTTCTCAACATGATAGATGAGGGTACTGGGGGGTCTTATTATGATGGCTCCGAATATCTTAATTTGTCTGGAGGAGACGATGGTAGAGAAAATAGTGGAGACGATGGTGCTGACCATGGTGGAGACCATGGTGAAGACACCATAATAATGACAAACTTCGTCGAGGTATATAAAGCCCCTATCGATCGTGCACTAGTATAGATGCACTAATTGATTCGTATATATGTACTGACGAATGTTTCTTCTCTTAGACATCCGCTTCCGGCCAATCTTCTACAAAGACAAGAGGATGACACACAAGTTGCCCGCTGATGTCTGTTTCAGCATTGACTTAGTCTCTCCGCAGGGTCAACCGCTGGAGCCCAAAGAAGCTGCGAATGCATTTACAAGTCAATGTGGAGTGACTGTTAGAGACAAAGTCCCGATCACCACACGAAATTGGAACAAGCCAGGAAAGAAAAAGGATCCAGCTGGGGCTAGTTTTGTAGATGACAGAGCGAAAGATACGATGTGGAATTCTCTCATGACACATTTCACCCTACCAGTCTTGGAGACTGATGAGCTCACACAGCAAATGATGAGGAAAGTCAAGCACTTTGCTCTTAAGAAGATGGCCGAACTATTCAAGGAATGGAAAAAAAAGATTATACCACAAGTATGTCTTGAAGAAAACAACTCCTCTATTCGTTGGCCCACTAGAGTTGCAGCAGGATAACTGGGCCGCATTTGTGGAATACAAGACCTCGGAACCAGCTAAGGCAATATCATCAAAAAATAAGTTAAATGCAGCCAAAAAGAAATACCACCATCATATGGGCACAGGTGGCTACAGGAGTGCCATGCCTAAGTGGGATAAAGCTGAGGCTGACCTGGAGGCTAAAGGGGTCACTCCAGCTACGTCTAGTTGACCCTTGCGGTCAAGAAATTAGGTATTCGGGCATGGGGCATCCTTAGACCCAGAAATAGGCGAGATTGTTGCAGCCGAAGAAATTTCTTCACCCAAGAAAGAACTTGTTAAAGTTATAAAAGAGGTTGAAGAGGGAACGTTTGTTGCCGACAGAGAGAACGATGAGCTGACAAAGGCTCTCGGGAATCCTGAAAAGGCTGGATGAACAAGAGGGTTCAGACCTTCTTATCCATGGGTTATCGGGTTTCCCGAGCACCGTGACACGTACAGAAGCCGATCGAGAAGAACAAAGCGGCAAAAAGAGGAGGATACGGAGCGCTTCGCGAGGTTTGAAGCCATGCTGCAGGAGCATCGCCAGGAGCTTAATGAACTTAAAGGACTCCGACAGCAAGATCCTACACCGGACAGTACGGTCGGCCCATCGCAACGAAAAGCAGCATGGCTTCCACGGAGGGCCACGGTAATGATGCAACGATGGATGTGTACCTCGTGGATTCAATTAACACTATAAGAAATGTGTCAACTTGTGACGTTCTGGTAGTGACCATCTACAAAATCGTCTTAGATTTATGAAGATTCCGCACCGGGTGGTCTCAAGCTACTTGGGAGGGCCAAAAGTATGACGATTTGCTCAAAAACGTCGTAACTTCTTTAAATGAAATCGTCACAACAGCTAGGCAGGTCTAAATATGGAGGATAGCAAGATGGACCGTTGGATGTGAACAAGATGGACGGATACGATGTCGTAACACAGGAACTTGACATGGATCGATGACATGGCACCACACCGATCGCGCGTAGACACCAAAAACTTTCACCATCGTGCGCAGACACATGACACATTGCGCGCGTGCATCTTTCCCCGTCGAACCCCACTCCATGTCGAACACCACTCCCCCCGTTCCTCCATCTTTCCCCTCCCTCCTCTTTGCCGCCGGCTCCTCAACCCTAATTCTATCGCCCGCCGCCACACACAAGCGAGCAAACGCCGCCGCTCCCCTTCTCCAGCGAGATCCGAGCGCCGCCGCCACCCTCTGTTCGAGAGAATCTTCCCTGCTTGCTCCAGCTGCATGGCCTCCTGCGCCTCCATGCGAGGAGACGAGAGGCGCGACGCTGTCCAGGATTTGGCGTCCTCGCTTCGTCTGCTGCCGCCACACGAGGAGACGAGAGGCGCAACGTTGTCCAGGATCTAGCGCGTCCGGGGTCTCGCGTCAGCCGGGATCTTGCGCGCCGTCTTGGACCTTGCGACGCCAAGCGCTCCATCCTGTCATACGACTACCGTGTCTTCTAGGCATCCTCTCCATCCTTTTGCGTCGGTGAGTCTCTCTCTGCATCTTCTAGATTTTATGGATCGGGCACGCAAGTAGCAGGCATCTCACTGCAGCCTTTTCCGCTTCCTCTCTCCTCCGATCTCCAGGTCACATCGTTCTATGTTAGGTACCACTGGATGCGTCAATGAGGCAGGCGCACGAGGAGTGATGGCGGCAGCATCTGCCCGGCTGCCGGCGCACTTTAGGAGCTAGAACTTCGCAGCGGCAACAACGACTTCTCGCCTCTTCTGCGCTAGCTCGACGCATGACAACGTCTCCATCAACGATATGCGCTGACCAATGAATCCAGGCGCGATCAGTTCCCTCTTTCCACCTTCCAGGTCTGATTCACCCCTCTTTCTACAGGTTCCCTCTTTCCATCTCGCGGATCTGCAGCTACGCTGGTGCTGGTGATGCCCTTCCGCTACTCCTTAATTTGGTTGTAGCTAGCTAGAGAATTTGAAGTGAGACTAGGAAACATCAGAGTAGATTCACCTGTTCAGTGCATATGTAATTCAAACTAGACTGATTTGCAACATGATTGTCTCACGTAAGCATAACCAACTACTGGAGTAGCTATAGGCAAAATTGTTGGTGAATATCCTTTAAATGTGGTAGGTGCACTTGTTGACTACATATGCCAGTGCTAAGTCAAGCAGATTAGGAGTTACATTTCAGAATAACTAGGGGAAATTAGCTTGTTTGACTATGCTTGTTACCTGTTCTGAGTCAAGAAGAGCATGTGAAATTTGTATAAGTCATAGTGTGTCTTCATGTTGTAATTGCAGTTAATGGTATGGAGAGAGCCACCTTGTAGAATTGCAGTATGTGAATGAATTTACTTGCATTTACCTGGTAACATTGCTTCCCTGGAGTTACACACAATCATGCATTTGCCTGGAGTATCTTGTATTTCTATATTATGAAACTTCTAAATATGTACTAGTTAAAGTTTCATTGTACTAGTTAAATATGACCGATGGTGTTGCTGTGGCGGCGGTGCAGGGACCACTTTATGTAGATGCTTATTTTTGGGGTGTATGTACCTTGTTTAGATTATGACTGAATGATTGTTTAGATTAAGTTCATGTCTTCATAGTTTGTACTGATAATTCAATTAAAATTTATTAAGATAATGCACTCCATGATGTCTGTGAGCCTCAAGATGACCACTTGTTGTGTGATTTTATCTTAGAAATGAAGTGACCTGTAGCAAGTAACCCAAGTGAAGATCAAGTGGTACTACTCAAGGACTAGACGATGTAAGTAGTAATGCATCTGTAGCAGCCACATGAACTCATTTTCATGCAAGTAAATATGCTCAAGTGGAGGTGTGTCCTGTAGCCAATTTATCAATGGTTCATGTTGAGATTTACTAATAGAGAAACTTCAGCAACTATTTGTCTACTAGTTATCAAGCCTCATTGCATGCCCAAGCCAGAATATGCATATGGAGCTGCAGGTTCACCTCCAGAGATACCACTAGAGTATGTATGGTGCTCTGTTTAACTTGTCATTACTAACAATCTTGGTGTCCGCGGTAAACACATGGTAAACACACTACTTTAGTGGTGCTTGTATATTGTAAAGATAGTGTTGTATGTTGATCATTTGGGCTCTTTCTTACCGTATACTGATTGCTGACAGTTATGCACAATTGTTATCTTATTTGACCCTTAATTCTGCACCTTAGTTCATCATACTCTGTGGTCCATTAAATGATTCAAGTCAACTAAATTCTCCAAGTCATGAATTCCCTAAAACTAGTACATGCTTATATTTGAGTGATAGTTATTAAGAGATGTAGTAGATTGACTAGCAGTACCAAATGGAAGTTTGCGGCAGATCATCGTTGCGCATTACTAGGGAAATGCTACCACCCCATTCCAGAAACATCACCTGTTTTTGCATTCGCTTGTTATTTATTTGTGCAACTTGCGCCTGAAGTTTCAGAAGTTCAAGTTGACATCTTCATTTTCAGAAGTGGAGAAGGACGTAGATGGAGGAGCCTTGATCTGGAGCCAATGCCACCGTAGTTGTTGAACCTTGGTGGCATGTTTGTGTTCGTCGCCACTTCGCGGAGCTGCAGGCTGACAAGCTCATCACCATTCTCCTTTTCAAGGCCCTTTCAATCTTGCAGTGAGGTACGATTTTGCTGCTGGGTCTTGTCTCTGATCTAGATATCACCTTCACATGTGTCAAGGGCTGCTAGTGATCTGCTGGCGCTCTGCTGGTGCTTTAGTTGGGTGATCTGTGTGCACCAGCAGATCACCCAACTAAATTAGTTGCTTGGATCAGTTGCTATAATGAGTTAGTCCACCAGATTGCACTAGCAGATCACCCAACTAAATCAGTTGCTATAATGAGTTAGTCCTTGATGGCAATGAGATCAAGCCTTGATTCCTTTGATTTCTGCAGCTGCCGGTGGTGGACAACCTTTGTCTCTACACAAGGGTGAAGTGACCCATGAGGATGCCCACTAAGGTTTCTCAACATGACCACCAGGAAGTCTCCATGTGGAGAAGGTAAGATCCATCTTCTATTGTTGTCCATGCTGAATCATTTGTCCGCTGAGCATATGATGTTACAAGGAGGCGTTACTGATATGCTACATCATTAAAGTGTCTTAAAATGGACTTCTAAAACTGATGCCTGAGTTATCTATTAGATGTGCATTTGGCTTGTATATACTGAACATGTATCTTCTGATGAAAAATTATTGAGATGTGTTTTAGTTTCTGCGAGCTTCATAATCAGGATTGACAACTAATTATGTCCACGTAGGTGTACACTTGTTCACTAGAAGCAAAATGAATGTTTGATGAACTGTATTGCTGTTGGTTGTCTTATATGGGTTGTTTGTTCTGGGCGATGTAGGATGAGCTGCAGCGGAACAACCTGGAGCCGGAGAAATTCGAGGACAAGATCAAGAAGAACCAGTACAGGATCAAGCTCAACCTAGTGGTTGCGAGATGGTACTTGGTGGCTGTGTGACCTTATTGTGTACATGGTGGATGTGTGACCTAATTGCGTGTACTTGCTGGCTGTGAACTAGGTGCTGGTTGCAGCTCCATTGCTCATAATGCTCGATTACCTTGAATTTAAATTCTGCTGATGTATATTTTTGCTGAATTGGTACTTATATCAAGTGTTGATTCCTATGTATATTTACCTGCTATATTGAGTATGGGATGATTGGAATATAGGACTCTGAAGAGGATTTGGCCCAAAGTAATCTGGACTGCAATGAAAGGCCTTGGGCTAAAGTAGTACTAGAATAATATGCCACAACCAAAACAAAAACGTAAATGAAGAATATAATCAGAAGCAAAAGGCTGATAATTCTAATAAAATGGATTCTCAAAATGCCAAGGCCCATTATTAAAATAGACCGTGAAAAGAACTAGGCCAAAGACAATTGGCCACGTTATTGGGCTCGGCCCCAAATAAGCGACAGAAATGGACTGGGCTAAATCTGTGTTACGACATTCGCATTTCGTCATAGTTTTGCCACGTCGGATTGGCCACGTGGGATCTGACCTGGCTAGGCTAGATGGTCTGTGATGATATTGGATCATCACAGAGGTTATGACGATCCAATATCGTCACAGACATTATGACGATTTCGGAAAAAACGTCGTTATAGTTCATTAGCGACCCCAGCTTTTGACGATCTCAAAATCGTCATAGAATCTTCATAAAAGGAACTATTGTTGTGACGATTCTGTGACGAAAATAGATGGTCATATATAGCCAGGTTCCTTGTAGTGTAAGGAGAAGACTAGTTGTGAGCTGCACATTGAACTGAAGAATATTTCCATGAAGGTGGCGGTCGGCTTTTGCTTTACCTTCTTCACCGGG
>CAJUXJ010001303.1:0-14773 GCA_910589775.1 Avena eriantha
ACAACAATCGGGACGCGTTCGGCGCGGTGTGGCCGTAAGAAAAACAACATGTTTTATCAATATCTTTTATCACTTGTCCATCCGCATGTCATATCTACTTTTGTTGTCCAAAACGCTCGAGCCAACACCATTAAGCAAACCCCCAGCTTCTTCTCTTTGTTCAGGAGTAAGCTGGCGAGAGAATTCCTCTCCAGCCGTCAATCCCAGCCCAGCCCCGCAGTCCTTCTCAGCGCCATCAGTCCGTCCCGCCATTCAAAACTCTTTTCCTTGAATCCATGTCATGTTGAAAAACCACATTAACAGCTGTATTACTAGAACTTCACCATGATCTGAAAACTCGAAGTCGATGTTCAGACAATTGATCAGGAAACACAGAACTGGCCGTTTGTTCAAATCCGTATCCATAGCGATTTGTCCAATTGCCGGTCCCTCAGTCATTCGCGTTGAAATCCATTCCCGTTAATTGAGAAACACACGAAAATTCTGCCCCTTCGCAGATAAACTGCTCAGGGGAGGAAAAAAATCAAAAAGCAAATAGAAGCACTACAAAAGTACTAGACGAGTACAATAAACAATCAAAAGGAAAAAAGAAACAAACACTGTGAGAGCCTCTCTCTCTCTCCCACTTCTGCAGCCACAATCTCACGCTTGTGACATCACAATCGGGCGCGTTCAGCGAGGTGTGGCGTAAGAAAAACAACATGTTTTATCAATATCTTTTATCACTTGTCCATCCGCATGTCATATCTACTTTTGTTGTCCAAAACGCTCGAGCCAACACCATTAAGCAAACCCCCAGCTTCTTCTCTTTGTTCAGGAGTAAAGCTGGCGAGAGAATTCCTCTCCAGCCGTCAATTCCAGCCCAGCCCCCGCAGTCCTTCTCAGCGGCCATCAGTCCGTCCGCCATTCAAAACTCTTTTCCTTGAATCCATGTCATGTTGAAAAACCACATTAACAGCTGTATTACTAGAACTTTCACCATGATCCAAACTCGAAGTCGATGTTCAGACAATTGATCAGGAAAACACAGAACTGGCCATTTGTTTCAAATCCGTATCCATAGCGATTTGTCCAATTGCCGGTCCTCAGTCATTCGCGTTGAAATCCATTCCCGTTAATTAGAAAAACACACGAAAATTCTGCCCCTCTGCATATAAACTGCTCAGGGGAGGAAATAACCAAAAAGCAATAGAAGCACAACAAAAGTAACAGACGAGTACAATAAACAATCAAAAGAAAAAAGAGAACAAACACTGTGAGAGCCTCTCTCTCTCCCACTTCTGCAGCCACAATCTCACGCTTGTGACATCACAATCGGGCGCCTTCAGCATGGTGTGGCCGTAAGAAAAACAACATGTTTTTAACAATATCTTTTATCACTTGTCCATCCGCATGTCATATCTACTTTTGTTGTCCAAAACGCTCGAGCCAACACCATTAAGCAAACCCCAGCTTCTTCTCTTTGTTCAGGAGTAAAGCTGGCGAGAGAATTCCTCTCCAGCCGTCAATTCCAACACCGTCGGCAATTCCACCCCAGCCCCGCAGTCCTTCTCAGCGCCATCCAGTCAGTCCGCCATTCAAAACTCTTTTCCCTTGAATCCATGTCATGTTGAAAACCACATTAACAGCTGTATTACTAGAAACTTTTCACCATCATCCAAAACTCGAAGTCGATGTTCAGACAATGATCAGAAGACACAGAACTCGCCATTTGTTTCAAATCCGTATCCATAGCGATTTGTCGAATTGCCGGTCCTGAGTCATTCACGTTGAAATCCATTCCCGTTAATTAGAAAACACACGAAAATTCTGCCCCTCTGCATATAAACTGCTCAGGGGAGGAAAAAATCAAAAAGCAAATGAAGCACTACAAAAGTAATAGACGAGTACAATAAACAATCAAAAGAAAAGAGAAACAAACCACTGTGAGAGCCTATCTCTCTCCCACTTCTGCAGCCACAATCTCACAGCTTGTGACATCACAATCGGGCGCGTCAGCATGGAGTGGCGTCAAGAAAAACAACATGTTTTATCAAAGACAGAAACATGTATTATGTTCAGGCTCTCAGGTATATGTTGTTGGATTGATGGTGTTACGAAGAGCTCAAATGCCGATTTTATGTCTTGGACATGGCTGACAGTGTATGTGGTGGGACCTGGAACCATTTTGATGACATTAGCAGCATTAAGCCTGACCTCCATTTTACCGAGGGGCTCCCATCCTTAATAAAATGCTTTCCATTACCGCTAAATATTGACGTCAATGTTTAAGCTAATGCAAACAATAAGAAAGTTAAATTTAAATTTTAAATTAAATATTACCACCACCACCCCCAACCCCGGCAAACACCCAAAATACCTACTTTTGCAAAAATATGCAAATCACCATAAAATCTCTCAGTTGGACCTTAAATTGGAAAGAAAGACCTTTTTTCTTGTTTTAATGCCAATCTCCTCACTGGAACCACGGTCAACTTTGGGTGTAGTTCACAGCCAGACACAAAAGGTGGAGGTCTATTCCTTAATAAAATGGTTGCCATTACCACTGAATATTGGTGTCAAGGTTTATGCTAATTCTAACAATAAGAAAGGTAGGAGGGCCTAGGCTGCTTGTCCTGGTTGGAGCCACTTCTACCACTCGATTGTGGGGGTGGGAAAAACAAAATGCTTACAGCACCTGGTATTCCCAGGCGGTCACCCATCCAAGTACTAACCAGGCCCGACGCTGCTTGGCTTCCGAGATCAGACGAGATCGGGCGCGTTCAGCGTGGTGTGGCCGTAAGCGAAAGCTGCCCTCTCAGTCGGTCGCCTCATGGTTGTCATCCGCTTTCTACTGCTGTTGTGACGCCGGAGCCTTTTTTTTTTTTTTTTTTTTTTGTTTTGTCCAACACTGCGGAGCCGAGGCTCACGTTTGGAGTTTGGGTTTTTGGCTGGAGCTTGGCACCGGCCAAGGCCACAGTGTCAGGCCCGGCTCTAGGTGTGGATCTAGGCCGGAGGCTCAGGGTTTGAAGATGGTGGAGAAAGACCCACCACCGGCTCCCAGTTTCACCTGGGCTTTGGCTCACATTTCATGCGGGAGCTCCGTCTGAGCCGCCCGCTCTTGGTGGTGGCTCAACCCTCGTATTGTCCTCAAATTTGCTCACATCTTTTATCCTTGGGGTCAATTTGACCCAAGCTATTTCAACCTCCAGGCAATGATTATAATTAAAATTGCTACCCATTTTTATGTGTCAGGTACTTCACGTTTCTTGGTTTACTACCTAAATAGCCCTTTAAATTAAATATGACCACCACCCATCCCCCCCCCCCCCCCCCCCCCCAAACCCCGGCATGCACCCAAAATACCTAGTATTGGAAAAATATGCAAATCACCATAAAATCTCTCAGTTTGACCCTAACTTGAAAAGAAGGACCTTTTTTTTTTTCCTGTTTTAATGGCTTTATATTATTTCTAAGTAAATTTTATTTTGTCATTTATATCATTTGGAAAGAAAAACTATATCTTTTATCAAAGACAGAAACATGTATTATGTTTGGGCTCTCAAGTATATCATTTTCGATTGATGGTGTTACGAAGAGCTCAAACGCTGATTTTATGTCTTGGACATGGCTGACAGTGTATCTGGTGGGGCCTGGAACCATTTTGATGACATTAACAGCATTAAATGTAACCTGTCATTCAGGTGGGGAGAGGGACTATAATAACTTTCCATTTTTGTAAGGTAACTTGTCTGCTGGTGGTTGAGAGACAACGGGAGGGTCAATACTAAGGCTCTCATTCCCATCAGAGGAGGATGTCTCATAATCAGGGTCCTCCTCAACATTATCCTCTGTCTCAGACACATTCTCCTCTATGTCACTTTCACTGTCAAAGAGCTGTGACAAAACCGCATTGGCACGAAACCTTTGCTTAGAGGTCATTTTCAAGTGAAAGAGAACATAAAGCAAGAGCACACAGCGCACCAAGTGAAATGGTTTTGAAAGCTGCGGTGCAAGCTTTCATATGTTTGCTCCTCCCCTTTGTAGTGTGAACTGCCAATCTCCTCACTGGAACCACATTTCCACACCCCAACAGTGCAGGAAATATCAGCGTACTTGTTGGAATTATATTTCCTCCTCCCCCATGTCATGTGAACTGTCAGTGGTTCTCATGCTACCACAGGTATGGTTATGATGGGTTAGGGCCAGACCCGATCTCAGTGGGGCACATGCCCCAGTAACAATCTGTGGTGCCCCGGTAAATGGTTGTGAAAAATAACATAGCTCCCAAGGGGGGGTTGACCCCTGGTCAGCCTAATCAACTGTCAGTAGCTTTGAATAAAAGTGTCAGCTCAACGACTCTGAAAGTAATGTAACGCAACTAGCCTATTGTCGTTGCTGATGCATTCCCCGCATGAGGATGTGAGCACTAGGGTTTCGCGCCCCAGAAGGGCCTCAAATCTAGCAACACCCCCTCTGCTTTAGGGCCCTAAAGCAGAGGGAAGGTTTTTTGAAGATTATAAAATTGCATGTTAGTGGCCTCAATATCATCCAAAACAACCAAATGAAATGTGTGAACGATGTTGATATTTCTTATGTTTTATACCGCCAGAACAACCTGGGCTCAAATTCAGCCCAGAGAACACCGATGTGTACAAAATGTGTACAGGACATTGAAAACACATCATCATGTTCATTTTACGTTCACCCAGTTGTCCCCATTAAATTAGGAAAAGTCATGAAATATGAGGCAAAAAAACAAAGTCAATAATCCATTGAAACATTGAATGGGGTCACACTGGACCCCAAAGATAATAGGAGGGTTACACTCCTGCTTAAGCCTGACCTCCATTTTACCGAGGGGCTCCCAGCCTTAAGCCTCTCTCCCGATACCTCGTTCTCAGCCCTTGGCGCCAGAACCGCGGGCAACTGGTCACCCAGACAGGACTGGGACAACTGCTTACACCGACGGTTGTAGAAGTGTAATTTGTGGGATCAGACCTATCTTTCAGCTGACACAGCGCTGACAGACATACTTACAGCCATGCGCATTTTGATACTGACAAAACGTAGGCATAGATATAATGATGTAGACACAACCTGGATGCAGTAACCTGGAAGAGGTCGGTCTACTTTAGTTGTAGCTCACTGCCAGACACACAAGGTGGCAGTCTATTCCTTAATAAAATGGTTGCCATTACCACTAAATATTGGTGTCAAGGTTTAAGCTAATTCTAACAATAAGAAAGGTAGGAGGGCCTAAGTTGCTTGTCCTGGGGCAGGCCTTAGATAATCTGGGGGAAAGCCATAGATAAGAAAAAGAATAAAAAGGAAGAGGGTGAATGTTGGCGTGCCAAGGCGGTCTCTTCTTCCGCTGTGCGGACCAGCCCGGCTGGTGTCGCGTATCGTGTTTGGATAATACACAATAAACCTTTTTTGCATCAGGCGCGGTGGATGTTGATCAGGCTCAGGTACTGAAGCAACGAAGGCTTGAGGACATTCAAAAAAAGTGTGACGAGGGGCCCCCAGCCGTTGGGCCCAGGTTGGAGCCACTTCTACCACTCGATTGTGGGGGTGGGAAAAACAAAAATGCTTACAGCACCTGGTATTCCCAGGCGGTCACCCATCCAAGTACTAACCAGGCCCGACGCTGCTTGGCTTCCGAGATCAGACGAGATCGGGCGCATTCAGCGTGGTGTGGCCGTAAGCGAAAGCTGCCCTCTCGATCGGTCGCCTCATGGTTGTCATCTGCTTTCTACTGCTGTTGTGACGCCGGAGCCTTTTTTTTTGTTTTTTTTTTTTTTGTTTTGTCCAGCAATGCGGAGCCGAGGCTCACGTTTGGAGTTTGGGTTTTCGGCTGGAGCTTGGCATGGGCCGCCCGCTCTTGGTGGGGGCTTAACCCTCATATTGTCCTCAAATTTGCTGACACCTTTTATCCTTGGTTTCAATTTGACCCAAGCTATGTCAACCTCCAGGCAATGATTATAATTAAAATTGCTACCCATTTTTATTTGACAGGTACTTTACCTTTCTTAGTTTACCAGCTAAATAGCCCTTTAAATTAAATATTACCACCACCACCCCCAACCTCGACAAACACCCAAAATACCTACCATTGGACAAATCTGCAAATCACCATAAATTCTCTCAGTTTGACCTTAACTTGGAAAGAAGGACCTTTTGTTCCTGTTTTAATGGCTTTATATTATTTCTAAGTACAATTTTTTGTTTTTGTCATTTATATCATTTGGAAAGAAAAACAATATCTTTTATCAAAGAGAGAAACATGCATTATGTTGGGGCTCTCAAGTATATCATTTTCGATTGATGGTGTTACAGCGCGCTGCTTGACACTCCTTGCGTAATGCCCCTTTTCCAAGCACTCACGGCAGACAAACTGAGGGCAAACTCGCATCACGTGAACCGGGCTCATGCACAAACGGCAGATCTTCACCTGCCTATCATGCATGACCCGAAAATACAGTGGTCCATCTCCCGTATCAAAACGCACGCTGTATGGCAACGAAGCAACCTCTTTCGGGAATTTGACCCTGAGAAACTGCGTGCCATCCGCCACTGCAGTGCCTGGGTAAAAACGGCTGCGGAGAGGTAGAATCGGAGTCACACTCCACCTATTTGTCCAATTGCCGGTCCTCAGTCATTCGCGTTGAAATCCATTCCCGTTAATTGGAAAACGCACGAAAATTCTGCCCCTCTGCATATAAACTGCTCAGGGGAGGAAAAAATCAAAAAGCAAAAGAAGCACTACAAAAGTAATAGACGAGTACAATAAACAATCAAAAGAAAAAAGAAACAAACACTGTGAGAGCCTCTCTCTCTCTCCCACGTCTGCAGCCACAATCTCACGCTTGTGACATCACAATCGGGCGCGTTCGGCGCGGTGTGGCCGTAAGAAAAACAACATGTTTTATCAATATCTTTTATCACTTGTCCATCCGCATGTCATATCTACTTTTGTTGTCCAACACGCTCGAGCCAACACCATTAAGCAAACCCCCAGCTTCTTCTCTTTGTTCAGGAGTAAGCTGGCGAGAGAATTCCTCTCCAGCCGTCAATTCCAGCCCAGCCCCGCAGTCCTTCTCAGCGCCATCAGTCCGTCCGCCAGCCATTCAAAACTCTTTTCCTTGAATCCATGTCATGTTGAAAAACCACATTAACAGCTGTATTACTAGAACTTTCACCATGATCCAAAACTCGAAGTCCGATGTTCAGACAATTGATCAGGAAACACAGAACTGGCCGTTTGTTTCAAATCCGTATCCATAGCGATTTGTCCAATTGCCGGTCCTCAGTCATTCGCGTTGAAATCCATTCCCGTTAATTTGAAAACACACGAAAATTCTGCCCCTTGGCAGATAAACTGCTCAGGGGAGGAAATAACCAAAAAGCAATAGAAGCACAACAAAAGTAACAGACGAGTACAATAAACAATCAAAAGAAAAAAGAAGCGAACACTGTGAGAGCCTCTCTCTCTCCCACTTCTGCAGCCACAATCTCACGCTTGTGACATCACAATCGGGCGCCTTCAGCATGGTGTGGCCGTAAGAAAAACAACATGTTTTACCAATATCTTTTATCACTTCTCCATCCGCATGTCATATCTACTTTTGTTGTCCAAAACGCTCGAGCCAACACCATTAAGCAAACCCCCAGCTTCTTCTCTTTGTTCAGGAGTAAACTGGCGAGAGAATTCCTCTCCAGTCGCCAATTCCACTCCAACACACGTCGGCAATTCCACCCCAGCCCCACAGTCCTTCTCAGCGCCATCAATCCGTCCGCCCTTCAAAACTCTTTCCCTTGAATCCATGCCATGTTGAAAAACCACATTAACAGCTGTATTACTAGAACTTTCACCATGATTCAAAACTCGAAGTCGATGTTCAGACAATTGATCAGAAAACACAGAACTCGCCATTTGTTTCAAATCCGTATCCATAGCGATTTGTCCAATTGCCGGTCCTCAGTCATTCGCGTTGAAATCCATTCCCGTTAATTAAAAAACGCACGAAAATTCTGCCCCTAGCAGATAAACTGCTCAGGGGAGGAAAAAACAAAAAGCAAATGAATCACTACAAAAGTAACAGACGAGTACAATAAACAATCAAAAGAAAAGAGAAACAAACACCGTGAGAGCCTCTCTCTCTCCCACTTCTGCAGCCACAATCTCACGCTTGTGACATCACAATCGGGCGCCTTCAGCATGGTGTGGCCGTAAGAAAAACAACATGTTTTACCAATATCTTTTATCACTTCTCCATCCGCATGTCATATCTACTTTTGTTGTCCAAAACGCTCGAGCCAACACCGTTAAGCAAACCCCCAGCTTCTTCTCTTTGTTCAGGAGTAAACTGGCGAGAGAATTCCTCTCCAGTCGCCAATTCCACTCCAACACACGTCGGCAATTCCACCCCAGCCCCGCAGTCCTTCTCAGCGCCATCAATCCGTCCGCCCTTCAAAACTCTTTCCCTTGAATCCATGCCATGTTGAAAAACCACATTAACAGCTGTATTACTAGAACTTTCACCATGATCCAAAACTCGAAGTCGATGTTCAGACAATTGATCAGAAAACACAGAACTCGCCATTTGTTTCAAATCCGTATCCATAGCGATTTGTCGAATTGCCGGTCCTCAGTCATTCACGTTGAAATCCATTCCCGTTAATTAAAAAACGCACGAAAATTCTGCCCCTCGCAGATAAACTGCTCAGGGGAGGAAAAAAACAAAAAGCAAATGAATCACTACAAAAGTAACAGACGAGTACAATAAACAATCAAAAGAAAAGAGAAACAAACACCGTGAGCGCCTCTCTCGCTCCCACTTCTGCAGCCACAATCTCACAATTGTGACATCACAATCGGGCGCGTTCAGCGCGGTGTGGCCGTAAGAAAAACAACATGTTTTATCAAAGACAGAAACATGTATTATGTTCAGGCTCTCAGGTATATGTTTTTGGATTGATGGTGTTACGAAGAGCTCAGATGCCGATTTTATGTCTTGGACATGGCTGACAGTGTATGTGGTGGGACCTGGAACCATTTTGATGACATTAGCAGCATTAAGCCTGACCTCCATTTTACCGAGGGGCTCCCATCCTTAATAAAACGCTTTCCATTACCGCTAAATATTGACGTCAATGTTTAAGCTACTGCAAACAATAAGAAAGTTAAATTTAAATTTTAAATTAAATATTACCACCACCACCCCCAACCCCGGCAAACACCCAAAATACCTACTTTTGCAAAAATATGCAAATCACCATAAAATCTCTCAGTTGGACCTTAAATTGGACAGAAAGACCTTTTTTCTTGTTTTAATGCCAATCTCCTCACTGGAACCACGGTCAACTTTGGGTGTAGTTCACAGCCAGACACAAAAGGTGGAGGTCTATTCCTTAATAAAATGGTTGCCATTACCACTGAATATTGGTGTCAAGGTTTATGCTAATTCTAACAATAAGAAAGGTAGGAGGGCCTAGGCAGCTTGTCCTGGTTGGAGCCACTTCTACCACTCGATTGTGGGGGTGGGAAAAACAAAAATGCTTACAGCACCTGGTATTCCCAGGCGGTCACCCATCCAAGTACTAACCAGGCCCGACGCTGCTTGGCTTCCGAGATCAGACGAGATCGGGCGCGTTCAGCGTGGTGTGGCCGTAAGCGAAAGCTGCCCTCTCAGTCGGTCGCCTCATGGTTGTCATCCGCTTTCTACTGCTGTTGTGACGCCGGAGCCTTTTTTTTTGTTTTTTTTTTTTTGTTTTGTCCAACACTGCGGAGCCGAGGCTCACGTTTGGAGTTTGGGTTTTTGGCTGGAGCTTGGCACCGGCCAAGGCCACAGTGTCAGGCCCGGCTCTAGGTGTGGATCTAGGCCGGAGGCTCAGGGTTTGAAGATGGTGGAGAAAGACCCACCACCGGCTCCCAGTTTCACCTGGGCTTTGGCTCACATTTCATGCGGGAGCTCCGTCTGAGCCGCCCGCTCTTGGTGGTGGCTCAACCCTCGTATTGTCCTCAAATTTGCTCACATCTTTTATCCTTGGGTTCAATTTGACCCAAGCTATTTCAACCTCCAGGCAATGATTATAATTAAAATTGCTACCCATTTTTATGTGTCAGGTACTTCACGTTTCTTGGTTTACTACCTAAATAGCCCTTTAAATTAAATATGACCACCACCCATCCCCCCCCCCCCCCCCCCCCCAAACCCCGGCATGCACCCAAAATACCTAGTATTGGAAAAATATGCAAATCACCATAAAATCTCTCAGTTTGACCCTAACTTGAAAAGAAGGACCTTTTTTTTTTCCTGTTTTAATGGCTTTATATTATTTCTAAGTAAATTTTATTTTGTCATTTATATCATTTGGAAAGAAAAACTATATCTTTTATCAAAGACAGAAACATGTATTATGTTTGGGCTCTCAAGTATATCATTTTCGATTGATGGTGTTACGAAGAGCTCAAACGCTGATCTTATGTCTTGGACATGGCTGACAGTGTATCTGGTGGGGCCTGGAACCATTTTGATGACATTAACAGCATTAAATGTAACCTGTCATTCAGGTGGGGAGAGGGACTATAATAACTTTCCATTTTTGTAAGGTAACTTGTCTGCTGGTGGTTGAGAGACAACGGGAGGGTCAATACTAAGGCTCTCATTCCCATCAGAGGAGGATGTCTCATAATCAGGGTCCTCCTCAACATTATCCTCTGTCTCAGACACATTCTCCTCTATGTCACTTTCACTGTCAAAGAGCTGTGACAAAACCGCATTGGCACGAAACCTTTGCTTAGAGGTCATTTTCAAGTGAAAGAGAACATAAAGCAAGAGCACACAGCGCACCAAGTGAAATGGTTTTGAAAGCTGCGGTGCAAGCTTTCATATGTTTGCTCCTCCCCTTTGTAGTGTGAACTGCCAATCTCCTCACTGGAACCACATTTCCACACCCCAACAGTGCAGGAAATATCAGCGTACTTGTTGGAATTATATTTCCTCCTCCCCCATGTCATGTGAACTGTCAGTGGTTCTCATGCTACCACAGGTATGGTTATGATGGGTTAGGGCCAGACCCGATCTCAGTGGGGCACATGCCCCAGTAACAATCTGTGGTGCCCCGGTAAATGGTTGTGAAAAATAACATAGCTCCCAAGGGGGGGTTGACCCCTGGTCAGCCTAATCAACTGTCAGTAGCTTTGAATAAAAGTGTCAGCTCAACTGACTCTGAAAGTAATGTAACGCAACTAGCCTATTGTCGTTGCTGATGCATTCCCCGCATGAGGATGTGAGCACTAGGGTTTCGCGCCCCAGAAGGGCCTCAAATCTAGCAACACCCCCTCTGCTTTAGGGCCCTAAAGCAGAGGGAAGGTTTTTTGAAGATTATAAAATTGCATGTTAGTGGCCTCAATATCATCCAAAACAACCAAATGAAATGTGTGAACGATGTTGATATTTCTTATGTTTTATACCGCCAGAACAACCTGGGCTCAAATTCAGCCCAGAGAACACCGATGTGTACAAAATGTGTACAGGACATTGAAAACACATCATCATGTTCATTTTACGTTCACCCAGTTGTCCCCATTAAATTAGGAAAAGTCATGAAATATGAGGCAAAAAAACAAAGTCAATAATCCATTGAAACATTGAATGGGGTCACACGGACCCCAAAGATAATAGGAGGGTTACACTCCTGCTTAAGCCTGACCTCCATTTTACCGAGGGGCTCCCAGCCTTAAGCCTCTCTCCCGATACCTCGTTCTCAGCCCTTGGCGCCAGAACCGCGGGCAACTGGTCACCCAGACAGGACTGGGACAACCTGCTTACACCGACGGTTGTAGAAGTGTAATTTGTGGGATCAGACCTATCTTTCAGCTGACACAGCGCTGACAGACATACTTACAGCCATGCGCATTTTGATACTGACAAAACGTAGGCATAGATATAATGATGTAGACACAACCTGGATGCAGTAACCTGGAAGAGGTCGGTCTACTTTAGTTGTAGCTCACTGCCAGACACACAAGGTGGCAGTCTATTCCTTAATAAAATGGTTGCCATTACCACTAAATATTGGTGTCAAGGTTTAAGCTAATTCTAACAATAAGAAAGGTAGGAGGGCCTAAGTTGCTTGTCCTGGGGCAGGCCTTAGATAATCTGGGGGAAAGCCATAGATAAGAAAAAGAATAAAAAGGAAGAGGGTGAATGTTGGCGTGCCAAGGCGGTCTCTTCTTCCGCTGTGCGGACCAGCCCGGCTGGTGTCGCGTATCGTGTTTGGATAATACACAATAAACCTTTTTTGCATCAGGCGCGGTGGATGTTGATCAGGCTTCAGGTACTGAAGCAACGAAGGCTTGAGGACATTCAAAAAAAGTGTGACGAGGGGCCCCCAGCCGTTGGGCCCAGGTTGGAGCCACTTCTACCACTCGATTGTGGGGGTGGGAAAAACAAAAATGCTTACAGCACCTGGTATTCCCAGGCGGTCACCCATCCAAGTACTAACCAGGCCCGACGCTGCTTGGCTTCCGAGATCAGACGAGATCGGGCGCAGTTCAGCGTGGTGTGGCCGTAAGCGAAAGCTGCCCTCTCGATCGGTCGCCTCATGGTTGTCATCTGCTTTCTACTGCTGTTGTGACGCCGGAGCCTTTTTTTTTTGTTTTTTTTTTTTTTTGTTTTGTCCAAGCAATGCGGAGCCGAGGCTCACGTTTGGAGTTTGGGTTTTCGGCTGGAGCTTGGCATGGGCCGCCCGCTCTTGGTGGGGGCTTAACCCTCATATTGTCCTCAAATTTGCTGACACCTTTTATCCTTGGTTTCAATTTGACCCAAGCTATGTCAACCTCCAGGCAATGATTATAATTAAAATTGCTACCCATTTTATTTGACAGGTACTTTACCTTTCTTAGTTTACCAGCTAAATAGCCCTTTAAATTAAATATTACCACCACCACCCCCAACCTCGACAAACACCCAAAATACCTACCATTGGACAAATCTGCAAATCACCATAAATTCTCTCAGTTTGACCTTAACTTGGAAAGAAGGACCTTTTGTTCCTGTTTTAATGGCTTTATATTATTTCTAAGTACAATTTTTTGTTTTTGTCATTTATATCATTTGAAAGAAAACAATATCTTTTATCAAAGAGAGAAACATGCATTATGTTGGGGCTCTCAAGTATGTCATTTTCGATTGATGGTGTTTACAGCGCGCTGCTTGACACTCCTTGCGTAATGCCCCTTTTCCAAGCACTCACGGCAGACAAACTGAGGGCAAACTCGCATCACGTGAACCGGGCTCATGCACAAACGGCAGATCTTCACCTGCCTATCATGCATGACCCGAAAATACAGTGGTCCATCTCCCGTATCAAAACGCACGCTGTATGGCAACGAAGCAACCTCTTTCGGGAATTTGACCCTGAGAAACTGCGTGCCATCCGCCACTGCAGTGCCTGGGTAAAAACGGCTGCGGAGAGGTAGAATCGGAGTCACACTCCACCTATTTGTCCAATTGCCGGTCCTCAGTCATTCGCGTTGAAATCCATTCCCGTTAATTGGAAAACGCACGAAAATTCTGCCCCTCTGCATATAACTGCTCAGGGGAGGAAAAAATCAAAAAGCAAAAGAAGCACTACAAAGTAATAGACGAGTACAATAAACAATCAAAAGAAAAAAGAAACAAACACTGTGAGAGCCTCTCTCTCTCTCCCACGTCTGCAGCCACAATCTCACGCTTGTGACATCACAATCGGGCGCGTTCGGCGCGGTGTGGCCGTAAGAAAAACAACATGTTTTATCAATATCTTTTATCACTTGTCCATCCGCATGTCATATCTACTTTTGTTGTCCAAAACGCTCGAGCCAACACCATTAAGCAAACCCCCAGCTTCTTCTCTTTGTTCAGGAGTAAGCTGGCGAGAGAATTCCTCTCCAGCCGTCAATTCCAGCCCAGCCCCGCAGTCCTTCTCAGCGCCATCAGTCCGTCCGCCAGCCATTCAAAACTCTTTTCCTTGAATCCATGTCATGTTGAAAAACCACATTAACAGCTGTATTACTAGAACTTTCACCATGATCCAAAACTCGAAGTCGATGTTCAGACAATTGATCAGGAAACACAGAACTGGCCGTTTGTTTCAAATCCGTATCCATAGCGATTTGTCCAATTGCCGGTCCTCAGTCATTCGCGTTGAAATCCATTCCCGTTAATTTGAAAACACACGAAAATTCTGCCCCTTGGCAGATAAACTGCTCAGGGGAGGAAATAACCAAAAAGCAATAGAAGCACAACAAAAGTAACAGACGAGTACAATAAACAATCAAAAGAAAAAAGAAACGAACACTGTGAGAGCCTCTCTCTCTCCCACTTCTGCAGCCACAATCTCACGCTTGTGACATCACAATCGGGCGCCTTCAGCATGGTGTGGCCGTAAGAAAAACAACATGTTTTACCAATATCTTTTATCACTTCTCCATCCGCATGTCATATCTACTTTGTTGTCCAAAACGCTCGAGCCAACACCATTAAGCAAACCCCCAGCTTCTTCTCTTTGTTCAGGAGTAAACTGGCGAGAGAATTCCTCTCCAGTCGCCAATTCCACTCCAACCACACGTCGGCAATTCCACCCCAGCCCCACAGTCCTTCTCAGCGCCATCAATCCGTCCGCCCTTCAAAACTCTTTCCCTTGAATCCATGCCATGTTGAAAAACCACATTAACAGCTGTATTACTAGAACTTTCACCATGATTCAAAACTCGAAGTCGATGTTCAGACAATTGATCAGAAAA
>CAJUXJ010001304.1:0-26279 GCA_910589775.1 Avena eriantha
CACTACTTTAATTTCATGTTTATGTTTTCCCTTTAAACAATGTAATAAATAAGGTTGGCAGCACCGTAGGGTGCATGGCCAGAAGTGTGCTCCTCATTATGTAATAACTATATCCACCAGACAACTATCTATTTGGTCCTATGATTAATGTTTATATCATTATTATTGGTTAGGTCCAATTAGTTTACAGTAGTACATAACAATACTTCATACACGATGGAAATAACCCATCTCACACGACTTTGCTGACCATCGCTATCGATGGGTGTGCGGTGCCCCTCTAGTTCGCACATGGTTTATTTAACCGTGTTCGAAAGCGCATAAAGTTTCTTGAATCTATCTGTATGTGAATTATAGGCCATCACACACGTGTTCCTTCTTCACAGTCTATGTTTCCTGATGATTGTATATGATTTTTGTTGTTCCATCGTATGTGTTCATCTTATTTCCTAGACGATTAGTGAGGACCTACCTTATGCTTATTAAATACATTGCAAATGTTTTTACTCTGAATCGTCTCTAGCGCAGACCGATGATCTAGTAGATGTATGCAAATACAATACCAAACCTCCATTGTACTTCATTGCACATCTCTTACATCATATGTTTACGTATTGCGACCCATCGCCCTTTGGTATCTAGGATAATGATAAACAAATAAGAAGATAATATATATATATATATATTCTTGGTTACGTCTTTGACTACATCTCGATGATATATCTTGTAGCTGTAAATGAAAGTGAAAATTTGTCTCCACAACGCTGTAGTACTATACAAAAACATTTTCAATGTGAGAAATATATAAGATAACCTAAATATAATAAATTCATATGATTACTCATACAACGATGGAATTCGCAGTAGCTGTCAGAAGGCATTTGAGTGCATTGAGCTCCAATTTGTGAAGGCTGGAGAGGTGAAACTCTCCAAACCGCATTGCAAATGATAGGCAACATGCGTGCACTACATCGTACACATTTATTCTCTTCCTCCTTCTTCTTATGTAGTGTTAACCTAAGAATATACCTGTTATACTAGTATATGATGAGAAAATAGTAAAATATAAAAGTGCATATGTACATCTAAAGTACGCAACCACACTAACAACAAAGTAATTAACAACGCCAGTGTGCAATTGGATGGATTAAAAAGGCAACACAAGGTCAACCGAGTGCATATTTAGATCTAAAGTGCACAACCACACTAACATCAAAGTGTTTAAAAAATCGACTGTGTTTTGGAGGGATTAAAAAAGACAAACACAGCTCGGCCAATAGTACAGAACCACATTAACACAAGTAGTTAACAGAAAGAATTAGGCACACATTCTTAGGGCGATACATTTTTATGGTTCTATAACTTTCTGTTGCGATGTCCTAGGTGAGGAGCCTTCCTGACAACTTGGAAAGTGCCTTCCTGAGCCACTTGGAAAGAGCCTTATGTGCGCATCAGATAACCTAATTAAATCCACATTGTTTTGAGCAGCGAGCCCAATGGCATGAGGGTAGGGCACTGGAGAAGGAAATGGGATTGGGTGTTGCAAACTAGGGGGACCTGTTTTTCTAGGCATCAGATATAAGAGTTGGTCTAGATATTTTGGTCATATGCTTTGGGGTTGTATAAGATTTCGTCCATCCTAGAATATAGAAGAATTATCTGTTAGACCAAACAACCGTGAAATCTATCATTTGACGAAAACATAAAAGTGATAATGCCATATCCAGGATTTTACCGTCAACTATCCAACAACATAAATGATTTCCATGTTCGACCTAGCTACTTGAACAACCAAGAATTTCAATACTAGCAAGAAGTTATTGTACCTAGTGGTTCTACTTTTTAATTATTTCATCAAATTTAATATCAATTTATAAGAATATAACATGGCTTCGCTTTTATTTGCATCAAGTGCATGTGGCACCTATGAACAACTCCAAATTTAAGGCTATCATAGTTTGTTACTATAATATTTGTTGTGGGTGTGTGTTGTGGTGATAGAATACAACCACACACAAAGTTTAACTTTATATACTTTAGAAAGTCAGTCTCGAAGAATAAATACTGCTCTGCTGAGAATGCATGGTAATGGATGTGATAGCTACGAATATATATATTTAGATCAATATTCATGATATTTTCTTAGTATCAAGTCAGGAAAATCATGCTTCCCTATTGGTAGGAATAATCCGATTGTAAGGACGAAATCCACAAGTTTGAGAAGAGTATATTTATCTAACTTAAAATTATCAATACATATCAGTGTATTTATTATAGTATGGCCATAATATAGTTTAGAATAATATAGAAAAATTTCTATGTGGAGATTTTATGGAAGTTAATGGTTGACCTAAATTCAATTGGATTTTAAGATCCTAATTATATGAACTATATCTGATAGCATTTATTTTATTCAACAATGAAATAATGATGCTATAAAATTGGTGATCAGCAAGAACCACTGGGTTTATTTAGACATATACTTTGGCGTAGAACTGAGCATCCCCTGTGGGTAATTTCACCGACTCCTCTTGTCGTGGTGGTGGCACGGCAGATGCCATGGATAGGGTAAAGATGGGGCCAATGAGTGGTAGGGGAATCCAGGGAGGGAGGAGCGTGGTGATTCCACGCACGGAAGTTCTTGTATATTCTCTATCAATGGTGTTTACAAGTGCTCATGAGGCTCGCAGCAAGAAGGAGACGATGTCTCTTACTCCTTGTCAACTACCCCTAGAGTTCTACCTTAGATAGAGAATGATTGATCGATCGACCGGCCCTCTCTATGGAGGCCCCGGTGCTCCTTATATGGGGAAGCCCGAGTTACAATTCTAGGGCACAGGTGGCAGCATATTCTACGAATATGCCCCTTTCCTAAAGCAGATGCTTCTTTATTCCCTTTAACAGCTCGCCCGGGCTTTGGACATAATCCACAGCGTAATCCTTGCCTTTTGGCGTCACCATACACATGCTACGTCATCCGGCTTTGCCCGCGTCATCTTGGTCGCCCCTGACCCACTGATCCTCTTCTTTACTTTACTTCGCTCATGCTACAGCTAATAAAGCCGCCTTTTGACCAACGGGGGGTTCCTTCTCTTGGAAGCTAAGATAACCCGGCTAGCATATAGCTAATCCGGCTTACCCGGTTACCTGCAAATAGATAAACATGGCCGGCATAAATCTTATGTCGGTCGGACCATAGTTAAGGAGATGCTCCATGGGCCGGGTCACACCGTTCGGCCTGCCTTGAGGTGACCGATCAGCATTTGCTTTGACCGCGTCGTACCACCTGTTCCTGTGAGCCACGCTGCGAACCCTAGCTTTCCTAAGGTAATACTTCTGGTTGGGATGACCCCACTTGGACAACCACCTGCTCCTGAGATTGATTGGGAGCCTCTACCACAACCAGAGGAAGATGCTCCACAGGAGGATTACTTTCTTCACCAGCTCCACTTTCAGAAGAAGAGATAATGGTATCATCAGTAGATTCCTCCTCATCACCATTGTCATTTTCAGCACCCCTATTCTTCTTCAATTTGTTCAAGCAGATGACCATATTGCTTCCTGTGCTCATAATATTTATCACTCTGTTTGTTCTGAAGCAGATCATGTAGAAATTCTTGGAAAGTCGACCCTCCTCCAGCTAGATCATCTAGTTTAACCACAGCTCCTATTTCCTGTCGGGCTAGAGCCTACGCCACCTCCAAATGCACTTCCCCCATCACCTGTTCTTGTTCCTGACCACTAGCATCATTCTGTTATCTACCAATTCCAACAGCTTCTCTCCCACTTCTAGGTTAATTGTTTAGTTGCGTCTCGAATTACCACTGGATGGCTGTGAAATACCACCTCTTTTAGCCATATAAATTGTGCCATTTATCCCTTAGATAGTGATCTGAGACTTGTCTTTGGCTGCGACAGTTATGGCATTGCTGCCAGTTCTAGGCGCAGTGTTGCTGTTGTTGTTGTTGCTCTTGGGAGGTGCACGGTTGAAATGGTTGGCATTACCGGAGTTGTGATTGTTTCCTCCAGACTTCACATTGCCTCCGCTACGGTTGGGGTAGCTTGGGCGAGAATTTGAGGGTCGGTTGTTCCTTGGTGCATAACCTGGTGAAGGGTTGGGACGGTACTTCTGGTGGCTGTTGGATCCAGACTGCTGCATCATACGACGCTTGCGGTTGTCGTTTGCCTGGTTAATCTTCCCTTCCATCTGAATGGCAGAGTCGACTAGCTCTTCGAGGTCATCGAAACGGATGTTGACGAGGACAGTCTGCATCTCATCATGCAGTCCGTTCAAGAATCTCTCCTTCTACTTAGCCTCTGTGTTGATCTCATCTGGTGCATATCTGGCAAGTGACAGGAATTTGTCACGGTACTCTACCACAGTCATTCTTCCTTGCTTCAACTCACGGAATTCATCTCTCATCCTGTTGACAAGACCTTGTGGCACGTGGGTGCGGCTGAACTTGACCTTGAATGCTTCCCAGGTCATCACTTGACCATGGTTCATAGTGCGAATGCTATTCCACCAAGCTCTTGCATCTCCTGCCAGATAGTGGGTGGCGACCAGAACTTTCTCATTTGCATCAACTCCTGCAACCTCTAAGTTGTTTTCTATGGTCTGCAACCAGTCATCAGCATCTAGTGGGTTCTCAGATTGGTTGAAGATTGGGGGGGTTTGTGTTCTGAAAGTTTTTGAGTTTGGATCCTTGGTGATCCTGATTTCCATGTCCTTGGTTGTTGAGAGCCATCTGGGCGATCTGTTGTAATGTTGCTAAGTTGGCTTGACGTTCGGCCCTGCTTGCTTCACGATCCGCTATGAGATTCTACAAGATCTGCAGCATTGGGTCCTGCGACGAGCTGCTTCCTCCTTGGTTTCCACGAGGCATCTGAGGATTGAGATAGATATAGGGGTAAGAGGGAAATTCTAAGGTTCATGGTTTTGAGGTTTTCAAAGCTAAAACTTTGAGTTAGACTCAGGTTTTTCAACTAACTGCTTTTTCATTCATGCAAACAAGCACACGATACAACACACACCACAGCAATCAAAGGGAAAACAAATGGTTTGAAGAACCATTCTGCAAGCTACGATACAATGAGATGATACATCTCACGCTACGACAGTGCTCTAGTGCATCTACTCATCGTCGATGAAGTCGGAGTCTTCATCTTCAGTGTAGAAGTCCACGGCATCCTCCTCCAGAAAGTCATCATCGTTGCTGAGGTAAGAATCCATATCTCCCTGGATGTCTTCACCCTCATCTTCTTCTTCTTTTGATTTAAGCTGAGCTTCCTGCTCCTTGACGGTCTTCTCGAGGTCTGCCACCTTCTTGCGAAGACGGGCGATGGTGCGATCCTTCTTGGCACGCTGGCGACGAAGAGACTGGCGGTCTTGGACAAGCAGAGCGAAAGTCTGGGCCTTCTGATCAGCAATGGCACGTTCTGGTTGGCTAACTCTCAGGCATTGCCCAGTTCCTGCTGTCGCTCATGGAGCAAGAAGTCAAGGTTCTCCACTTGACGCCTCAACTCGGGGTGACCTGGCATCTCCATTGGCATTCCCATGAAGTCACGTCTCGCATAGTGGGCAAAACGGGTTCCTTGGGTCTTGTTGACGCTGAGGGCACATAGACGTGCGAGAGCTTCATGCATTGCCCTGGCTAATCCATCTAGCCAGTTGTTCTCCCTCACAGATAACTGAATTCTCCCGGAAGTGGGTGCTTCGATGCTTCCTCTAAGATCTGCGGTGACCAGCCACTGTAGGTCTCCTCCTGGGGGTCCTGGAAGTTGAGCTCCAAGAAACTCCGGGTGCGGGCGCCCTAGTAACTCTGACAGTGAATCCAGATCCCTCTCGAAGATCAACTGACCTCCGTTTCCCAACTGGTAAAACTTGCTGAACTGAGTCTCCATCTACAGGAATTTAGGATGAGGGAGTTAGTGAAGTGACCAAGTGTGTCAAAATTTTAAGTAGTAGTGTAAGAATTTTGAGTAACATGAATTTTTGAGAGGAAGAAAATTCCAAAGGTAAGGGAGGAGATAGTTTTTCATAAATACTCACTTTGGTTTTTAAGCTAAGTTTTTGGGTTTGACGTCCATTCTAACTAGGGTCTCCTATGGTCAGGATGGCTCTGATACCAACTTGTCAACACCCGGATTTTTAATCCCAGATGCCCGTTATGCCATACCTCGCAATCCCAGGATTACCATTTTTGCGAGACATAACGGATTTGGATATCAGAGTACAATCATCCCGTACAAACCATACATAAGGTTTTACACAAATAAGGATCTCATGATCCAAGTCTTAATACAACAAGCAACGGAAAATAAAGATAGCGTAGCAGTGGGGTCCATCTTCAGGGGCACAGGCAATGCTGACGAAGGCAGATAGTCCTAGTTATCATAGCCGTTCTGCTGACCATCGTATTGATAATCTCCTTCATAGTCTGGCCATGATAATAGCCAGGGACAAAAGCCATGAGTACTCTTTAAGTAATCGCAAACTACTACTAACAAGGGTTATAATTCTAAGTTAAAGTGCTGAAATGAAAGAATAACTATCAAGTTAAGTTTGAAACCTAAACTAAGTTCTGAAGCAAGAAAAGATAAAGTAAAGTTCTAGAATTACTTAAGTTGGGAAGCTAATTTCATTAACCCAACCCTGTTGTGGTCAAGTCAAAGGTCATCATTCATTTCAAGGTATTTGGAAAACATCTGACAACGAAACAGTATGGCCATTCCAACTGTCCATAACCGCGGACGCGGCTATTCGAATAGTTTGACACTCTGCAGAGGTGGTACACTTTCACCACAAGATTCGATACATCTGTCAGGGATAACCCTGAATCATCATACTTAGTATGCAGATAATCAAACATAACCTTCCCTTTACACACCCTAGTATAAGCACCTCTCCTATGAGCATGGCCTCCCAACCATGACCATCTGTCATCTTGGGTACTGCATAGGTGGACAACATTGAGAGGTAGCCTCAGCTCAAACCTCTCCCGTGAGGGAACTAATACTAATGCATATAAATTTCCAGCTAAGCCTTACCCAATTCCGGTAATGTGGTTGTACGGTAAATTTGGAATGGTATCGCATCCGAATCCAACCATCAGTTTTATAAAAGGGTTAAGGCTCATGCCTTATCATTTTCCACATTAGAAACCAGTGGTGTTTCTCAACACATGTCAAAACATCTCAATAGAATGACTCATTATTCCAAGGTTTTCATAACTCATTTTCACCAAGTATTCCCATCTAAAGTGACTCAAGTTTTTTATCTACTCTAAACTACTAAGTTAAGAGTGTTCACTAAGGTGGAAAGATGGGATCAATCTCATGCCATATAATGATATCTAAAGGTTTCTAAGTAGGTCAAGTTTTATACTTTTTATGCTACCTTCAATTTTAAGTAGAGGACTTTGTATAATCTAAGGAGGGTTAAAACTTATCCATGAGACTTGGGGCATTAATAGGGAAAAGGGGGGGGGGGGTGATCAAAGCATGCTTAAGGCATCTTTACTAAACCATCTAGTTTATTCTAGCTTGCTAACCATAGCTTGCTAAGGTAAGTTTGCAAGGGTTAGCTTGCCCTGCTAATAGTGGCTTGCCTTGGTTGGTGCAGTGGTTGAAGTTGTCTTCTTCTTCTTCTTCCTGGTAGAACTCCTCCTCCTCGAGAGCTTGGTCAGTACTATCGTCTAGAAATACATAGGGAGTGCACAATCACCAAACAATACTTAACTAGGCTAAGTAGCATTCTAAAGCACATACTTGATGATCTATTATCATCACAAACATTACAAGTTTTAATTCAATAGTTCTAATTTTTTTTATTTTAGAAAAGTAATTTCTACTCATTGAAATGTTAACTAAAATTTAATATTCACCACCAAAATATGGGATCATGTGGACACATGTCCTCACCACATATTCCACACGTGGGAATGAGATTTAAAGGTTGGATCAACATTACTTTGGTTTAAGTTTATTATTTAATGATTTAAAGTGACTAGAAATGCCTATATAGCATTATTTTGGTACTAGTCCAAAGTCACTGCATGTAAACCTTAATATTATTACATATTTGGATAGATCTGATAAAATGTGATTTTTGAGAGTTGGAATCAACTGAAAAGCTAACTTGGTTGATTTTATAAAAATGTTGCAAGTTGTAAAAGATTCTGTCTTCTTATTTTTATTTGGGGAGATCTATAAATCTAATTTAATTAAATCCAACGGGCTTGGATAGAGCATTTCAATACCTTTCAGACAAAATTAGATTCATGCAATTTGGATTTGTCAAACTCACAGAATTGATTTTTGAAACAAGGACACAAACTATATTCTAACTAAAAAGAAAAATCCTAATTTATAATTTTAAACGCGCGCGGGAACGAAATGGGCCGGCCCACTGCGCTCCGCGCGGCGTCGCAGGCTAACTTAAGCGAGGACCCACCCGTCAGTGGCACAGGGGGGTGCGAAGAGGTATGGGCGAACGGTGGCCGTGCGATCTGGTTCTAATCCAATGGCTGAGGGTCATCGTCGATGTTGGGCAACGCCGGCGAGACAGAACCCTAGCGCGGCTAGTGGGGGTCGTTGGGGGCTCACCGGGGTTCAGGCGAGGGTCGGCGAGGTGGGCGAACGACGAAGTCGACGACGGCGAACCTCCTAGTACCGGCAGCTTCTCCTGGGGCGGCCTGGATCAACGGCGCCCTTCTCCTTCCGAGGCGACGGCTCCGGCTGCAATTCCGGCGCTCTGGTGCTCGAGCGGCTCCGGCTGGCGGTGGGGAGTGAGTGTGAGAGGTGGGGAGTGAGATTGTGTGCTCAAATCGGCCGAGGGTGTCCTCTATTTATAGTGGCGAGAGGGGACCGACGGGGCGCACGGTGAGCTCGTCGTGGTCGATGGTACAGACGGCTATCGGCATGGGCGATGGTAGGGGGCGGTGCGGTGCTCCCTGGCGATGTTCTAACGCTTCAATGCGGCCGTAGGGGCGGTGCGGTTTGGTCTGGAACATGCGATGCTCTGTGCGGTAGAGGCGGCGTCTTCGACGGCGAGCAGTGGCTGTGCGTCATGGGGCGGCGAACGGGGATGTCTGGCGGTCTCCTGGGGCGGTGGTGATCATGTATGCAAGCGGCGAGGGCGGCGCGCGGTCTGTGGGCGTCGGTTGAGGGTGGCGCACTGGGCGTGCTCTCGGCATGGTTGCTGGCGGGCTGGGCGCGGTCCGTGCGTGTGGTCCAGGGGTTGGCAACGCTCGGGCGCTGGACAGGGAGTGGCGGTGGACGGTGGGCTGCCTCCTAGACAAGGTTGGCACGGCTACGAGTCCTCCTAGCTTGCTGTCGACACTGGGGTGGCATGGTGAGCTTCGGCATGCTCACCATTGATGGCAATGCCAAGCTTACAGTGAGTCTAGTGCTTGGTTTCACTTGCTAGCTGATCTACTGGGATGGTTGTGAGCTAGAGAGGGAACAAGTTAGGCTTAAATCACTGCTCACAATAGTGTTTGATTTTTGTTTGATTTGTGTCTGCCACCTGTTCGATGAAATGGCCGCAAGAACTCAAGTTTTGAATTTTGAGAAGATTTTTGGTGGGTGTGCTAAGTTGGTGCTGGTGAGTCTGCAGATGCTTGGGTTTTGAAAGTTGAGCTTGCTTGAGTGGTTTTTTGAAAAAGTGGGATGTTCCCATATGATAAAGATTCAATTTTGAACTGTTATTTAAAATAGTTTACAGAAGGTTTTTAGAAGATCAAAAGGTGGGCCTTGGTACCTCATTATGTGTACTAGCAACGGGTGTAAAGATCCAGAATTGTTCCTGTTAACTTTTGAGTACTAGGAATAGCCAAAGTAGGCATGGGAGTTAATTTTGTCAAAATGACCATTCCTTGATGTTTAAATCACCTAAGAAACATTTTACAAGCATTGGATCACTTAATCATGGCAATTCAAACAACTCCTCTTTTAAATGCCCACATATATGAATGCTTTCATTTTAAAAAAGGAAAAGTTTTTGTTAACCCTATTTTTGGATGATTTGATCTTTGGTAAACTTGGATTGAAGTTTTGGGATGTTACAACAGTGTTCTAGAATGTGGGATATCATGCCTCATGTCATCTGGACCGTCTACGACACCAATGCACACACACAGAGATCAATTGTCAGATGGTTTGCGCTCCCACTTAGAATGTGCATGTCCATTGCACGATTTGAATATGTAAGGACTTTACTCCCTGACGGGGGATCGGCTTTTTTAGGTCATGTGACTACATATAATATGCATATAATTCCAGTAGTTGGAATGTCGAATATACTGAGCTGGGTGGGGTGGGAATTTATTTTTTGAGATGACACGATAAGAAATTCTTTTCATGCAAGGGGATAAAGATTATTCTATTCTAACCATTTCTTCTAGTGCTATAGATACCGATGGGTACCTCTTCACCTACTCACCCATTTCTCCTACCCTGATCTAAATCACCAACTTCTCTATCTCCATACAGGTAGCTGGATTCTTGTCACTCAGTTATGGATTTTCTCATGATTAATCTTGTTGGGTTATAGTAGTATAAGTCTCTACAAAAATATCAGTACATACTACTCACTAATTCGTGCACCTGCCCGAGCTAGTACTTTTAAATATTTCATGCATGCAAAAGTTTATACAAACGAGAAATGTCAAACAACATTAATTATTAGTGTCAATCCTTAATAGATCTGTATCTGAAAGTTTTTTGGTTTTAGACATGGAGCCATAGGAGTTGTATTGCTTATATGTACTTTCTATCAGGTTTTATTGCATTATAATTAAGCTTTTTAATTGTTTTTTCGCAATATTGGATACATATTTACCATATAGTGGCAAGCATTTTTTGTTTTATTAGGGAAGAAAAAACATGAGTTCACAATTATTAAAGGAGTTTTGTACTCAATTATTACTTAATAGGCGTATAAGTTTTAGATATAAACTAGATCCACTCTCTTATATTCTTCATGGAGTACACCGCACTTATTCAACACCAATTTCACTATGATGGTTCATGCAATAAATCGAAATGTTTTCTAGAAAGTTATCCGAAATTAGTGCGGTTTTACTATCAAAATTCAAAATTAACTTTACGGATATATACATTCACGGTGTGTAAACTAGAAACAGAAGCACTAAAACACATGTTTATTTATACGTACATTAATTTATGTCGATTACACTTTGAGCTTTTTGTCGTCCAAAAACTATTATACAATCTTAAAAACATCTCTACTTTAATTAATATTTTATGTTTAGGTATTAAAGCAAGAAAATGGCATCATTCCAGTGTGAGAAGAAGGATGCCGTGGATGTTCAAGCTGGCCGTTCCATGAAGGCCCGGGAGCTGTTTAAGAAATCAAAGGCCATAGTTGTTGAAAAAAAACGCATTGAAAATAACGCAGTTACCGATATGCAAATTGTCATTGTAGAAGGTACTTTGAAGAATCAATCAAAGGGACCTCTGAGTATTATGGATAGCAAAGTATTTTCAGGATACTTTGTCAAGCCATTCCCCAACACTATTAGCACCTCCGATGGTTTCTCCATGGCAGACATGTACCCTAAAGGTGTCAAGGCTGCTGTGGTGTACTCCGGCACAAATAGATTTGATGTTGAATGTGCATGGCTCCTTGCTTTTGAAGATACTGAGGATACTGGAAGGAGGGTATGTACACAAACATAGACACTCCATCTTCCCAAAAAAAATGTATTCATTACACATTCTGAAAAGACACAATTCTTAGAGGAAATAAAAAGGAGCATTAAGTAAAATGGAAAGAGAAGGAACAACCACAAGAACAGATAAAAACACTTGAGGAAATAAGATTATATTATAAATTGTAACAAAATGTGTTTGAAACAAAATGTTTTAAATATCTTTATGTAAAATTTCCATTCAAAACTTCAGCATTTGATATCATTTATTAATTATTTTGTTCTTCGTTTATAAATGTGGCAGATATATGCGGAATGTGGCCTCAAAGGTAAGTTCGAGAACATCAACTGGGAAAGCATTGAAAAGAATTTGGATGCATCTGGAGAAACTTCTAATCCATGTGATAAGTTGACTATGACCTCAGTCTATGCTAGCATTGCCAACTCTGGCGGGGAATCTACTGTTGATGCAACATTCCTTGGCTAAACAAGCTACAATGCTAATTAATGTATTACTCTGTGGTGGACCATGATATATTGTAATAATTTTGCAACCATGTTGCTAGTAGCAATCATATGTGATATGCTACCACTACTTTAATTTTCATGTTTATGTTTTCCCCTTAAACAATGTAATAAATAAGGTTGGCGGCACCCTAGGGCGCATGGCCAGAAGTGTTGCTCCTCATTATGTAATAACTATATCCACTAGATAACTATCTAATTGGTCCTATGATTAATGTTTATATACTTATTATTGGTTAGGTCCGATCAGTTTACAGTTTACAGTAGTACATAACAATACTTCATACACGATGGAAATAACCCATCTCACGTGACTTTGCTGACCATCACTATCGATGGGTGTGCGGTGCGCCTCTAATTCGCACATGGTTTATTTAACCGTGTTGGAAAGGGCATAAAGTTTCTTAAATCTATCTGTATGTGAATTATAAGGCCATCACACACGTGTATTCCTTGTTGACCGTCTATGTTTCCTAATGATTGTAAACGATTTGTTTTGTTTCATCGTATGTGTTCACCTTATTTCCTAGACAATTAGTGAGGACCTACCATATGCTTATTAAATACATTGCAAATGTTTTTGCTCTGAATCGTCTCTAGTGTACACCGATGATCCAGTAGAGTATGCAAATACAATACCAAACCTCCATTTTACTTCATTGCACATCTCTTACATCATATGTTTACGTAGATGTGCGACCCAGCGCCATTTGGTAGCTAGGATCACAATTCTTAGGGCGAGAATTGTGTGGAGATGATCACACTAAGCTGGTGGTTTTTCAAGGTTGTGTGGTGTGCGATATATTTTTTATGATCCTATAACTTTTCTGTTTGCGATGTCGTAGTGAAGGAGCCTTCCTGAGCCACTTGGAAAGAGCCTTCTGTGCGCATCAGATAACCTAATTAAATCCACATTATTTTGAGGAGTGAGCCCAATGGCATGAGGGTGGGCCACTGGAGAAGGAAATGGGATTGGGTGTTGCAAACTAGGGGGGGCTTTCTAGTCATCAGATAAGAGAGTTGGTCTAGATATTTTGGTCATATGCTTTGGGGGTTGTATAAGATTTTCTTCCATCCCAGAATATAGATGAATTATCTGTTCGACCAAGCTACCCAAACAACCGTGAAATCTATCATTTGTCGAAAACATGAAAGTGATAATGCGATATCCAAGATTTTACCATCAACTAACCAAGAACATAAATGATTTACAGGTTCGACCTAGCTACTTAAACAACCAAGAATTTCAACACTAGCAAAATGTTATTGTACCTAGTGGTTCTACTTTTTAATTATTCCATCAAATTTAATATCAATTTATAAGAATATAACATGGCTTCGCTTTTATTTGCATCAAGTGCATGTGGCATCCACGAACAACTCCAAATTTAAGGCTATCATAGTTTGTTACAATAATATTTGTTGTGGGTGTGTGTTGTGGTGATAGAATACAACCACACACAAAGTTTAACTTTATATACTTTAGAAAGTCGGTCTCGAAGAATAAATACTCCTCTGCTGAGAATGCATGGTGTTGGATGTGATAGCCACGAATATATATATATATATATATATATATTTAGAGCAATATTCATGATATTTTATTAGTATCAAGTCAGGAAAATCATGCCTCCCTATTGGTAGGAATAATCTGATTGTAAGGACGAAATGCACAAGTGTGAGAAGAGTATATTTATCTAACTTAAAATTATCAATATATATATCAGTGTATTTATTATAGTATGGCCATAATATAGTTTATAATTAATATAGAAAAATTTCTATGTGGATATTTTATGAAAGTTAATGGTTGACCTAAATTCAATTGGCTTTTAAGATCCTAGTTATATGAACTATATCTGATAGCATTTATTTTATTCAACAATAAAATAATGATGCTATAAAATTGATGATCAGCAAGAACCACAATGTTTATTTAGACATATACTTTGGCATTGAACTGAGCATCCTCCGTGGGTAATTTCCACCGACTCCTCTCAAGATGCGACACTCAGCCCAAATCCTGCAATTGTTGCACTGAACTATAATACCCACTTCAAGTAAAAAACCTCTACAAGTAGAACAAACTCGTCGGGCATCATCGTCTTGCAGCGCCCCCGTATAAAAAAATGTTTGTCAAGACCTCATCGACGGCACCAATAATAGCATCTTTAGAACCTCTAGCAGCACCACCGTAAACAGGTGGTAGTATCGCCTCGCCGCTGCCCATCAATATCTGCACCTCACGGTGTGTTCCCTTAGTGGCACCTCGGTAGCACTTCCACAAGCAATCTACTTATAACACCTCAAACCTTTGTCCATATTCCTGTTTCTTCAGCTACTAACATAAATTTGTTCATCGAACTGAAAACTGGGTTATGAGCAGTCAAACCGGTTAGCTCAACCTAAAACCACCGCTCATGAAAATGATCTTTAGATCATAATAATTTCCTACAAGATTATTTTTGATATCAAGCTTCAATCCGGCCTCCTTCGACATGGCGTATCCGTGAAACGCGGCAAAAAAGGTTTTGGCAACTCCCATGGGGACATTCTTTGTAGGGGCGACTATGAACGCTCCAATGATTCTGAAGAATGTAGAAGTGACTCCCAAAAACGTGATAAGACCCACCTTTCATGAGCTTAAGGAAGAGATGCCAAGACATGCTCGAGGCACTTTGGAAGAACAAACATGACAAGTTCGAGGCATTTCCATAGAATATATATTTTTATTCTAATAGGACCATAAGATTGTTCATAATTAAGCTAGCAGAATTTGTATGTAGAGATTTAATTAAATTTAATGGATGATTGGAATTCAATTGGACATTTAAGAATCCTAGTTATAGTAGCTATAGCTCATACCATCTTATTTATTGAACAATGAAATACTTAAGCTATAAAATTAAAATCAGCGACAACCACTTAGATGACTAGACATATACTTTGGGAAACAATGAGCGACATTAAACTTGAGCGTGTTGTCCTTGTTAGAGAAAATAGGCTCCAACTCCTCAGTAGCCTTGTGCGGGCGGTGGGTTATTCCGAGTCCATGTATCCTTGATGCACATGTCGCTGCCACATCTGAGGCGGTGGGATCTCATAGCTGCGCAACCGGCCAGCTGGTGGAGACGCATGCGTTAGCGTTATACGGAGCGGGACATTGTTCTTCCCGCCATTTGAACATGTGGAAATATGAAAGGCCTTTACTCCATGTGCCTAAATCGCTAGCATGTAGTACTCCCTTGAAATGCTCTCCAGTGGCATCATAGATTAGGAATGACATTAATCTATTAAGTGGTTATCTCTACTACTCAGCTTATTGCCATTGAGTGTTGGACCTATGGATTCTATTGGTCCAATATGGATGGGTAAGTGCCCACCTAGGCACCCGAATAATATAGTTCTAGAATGTCTTCTTCTATCAAATCCGATTTATTCACAAAAAGCTCGGCATGTTAATCATAGCTCTCAATGCTAACTTTGACCACCTGGAAGCAATTACCTGCATAAGGCAAAAAAGGTAGAATTAGGGTTATTCATGAAAAATAAATGCATTAAGGCAGGTAAATGATGGAGCATGCACAAAGCGGAGTATGTACATATGCACAAGGTGGTGGATATAGAAGTCTGGCCTGAAGAACCATCTTTGAGGCTGGTAGCTACGAATAGAGTGGGTGATTGATTAGGATACACAATAGGAAATTTATTACACACTAAAGTGGATAATGAAAATTATTTCTTTAAACCTTCTAATGTTGTAAATATACATGCACATGAAGAGGTAATTTAACTTGCTATTAACTTTTTGGGGGTGAAGTGGCAGCATATAATTGCAAAGAATATTAGTAGTGGGGATATAGTAGATACCCAACTAGGTGGGTTGGGAATTTACTTTTGGAGATGATGTGATAGGAAATTCTGTTGGGATGAGGGGATAAAGTGTTATTCCATTTTAACCGTTTCTAGCTCACGCGACAGTGTTCTAGAATGTGGGACATCATGCCTCATGCCATCTGGACCGTCTACGACACCAATGCACACACACATATCAATTGTCAGATGGTTTGCACTCCCACTTAGAATGTGCATGTCCAGTGCACGATTTGAATATGTAAGGACTTTACTCCCTGACGGGGTATCGGCTTTTTTAGGTCATGTGACTACATATAATATGCATATAATTCCCGTAGTTGGAATGTCGAATATACTGAGCTGGGTGGGGTGGGAATTTATTTTTTGAGATGACACGATAAGAAATTCTTTTCATGCAAGGGGATAAAGATTATTCTATTCTAACCATTTCTTCTAGTGCTATAAATACCGATGGGTACCTCTTCACCTACTCACCCATTTCTCCTACCCTGATGTAAATCACCACCTTCTCTATCTCCATACAGGTAGCTGGATTCTTGTCACTCAGTTATGGATTTTCTCATGATTAATCTTGTTCGGTTATAGTAGTATAAGTCTCTACAAAAATATCAGTACATACTACTCACTAATTCGTGCACCTGCCCGAGCTAGTACTTTTAAATATTTCATGCATGCAAAAGTTTATACAAACGAGAAATGTCAAACAACATTAATTATTAGTGTCAATCCTTAATAGATCTGTATCTGAAAGTTTTTTGGTTTTAGACATGGAGCCATAGGAGTTGTATTGCTTATATGTACTTTCTATCAGGTTTTATTGCATTATAATTAAGCTTTTTAATTGTTTTTCGCAATATTGGATACATATTTACCATATAGTGGCAAGCATTTTTTGTTTTATTAGGGAAGAAAAAACATGAGTTTACAATTATTAAAGGATTTTTGTACTCAATTATTACTTAATAGGCGTATAAGTTTTAGATATAAACTAGATCCACTCTCTTATATTCTTCATGGAGTACACCGTACTTATTCAACACCAATTTCACTATGATGGTTCATGCAATAAATCGAAATATTTTCTAGAAAGTTATCCGAAATTAGTGCGGTTTTACTATCAAAATTCAAAATTAACTTTACGGATATATACATTCACGGTGTGTAAACTAGAAACAGAAGCACTAAAACACATGTTTATTTATACGTACATTAATTTATGTCGATTACACTTTGAGCTTTTTGTCGTCCAAAAACTATTATACAATCTTAAAAACATCTCTAATTTAATTAATATTTTATGTTTAGGTATTAAAGCAAGAAAATGGCATCATTCCAGTGTGAAAAGAAGTATGCCATGGATGTTCAAGCTGGCCGTTCCATGAAGGCCCAGGAGCTGTTTAAGAAATCAAAGGCCATAGTTGTTGAAAAAAAACGCATTCACAATAACGCAGTTACCGATATGCAAATTGTCATTGTAGAAGGTACTTTGAAGAATCAATCAAAGGGACCTCTGAGTATTATGGATAGCAAAGTATTTTCAGGATACTTTGTCAAGCCATTCCCCAACACTATTAGCACCTCCGATGGTTTCTCCATGGCAGACATGTACCCTAAAGGTGTCAAGGCTGCTGTGGTGTACTCCGGCACAAATAGATTTGATGTTGAATGTGCATGGCTCCTTGCTTTTGAAGATACTGAGGATACTGGAAGGAGGGTATGTACACAAACATAGACACTCCATCTTTCCAAAAAAAATGTATTCATTACACATTCTGAAAAGACACAATTCTTAGAGGAAATAAAAAGAAGCATTAAGTAAAATGGAAAGAGAAGGAACAACCACAAGAACAGATAAAAACACTTGAGGAAATAAGATTATATTATAAATTGTAACAAAATGTGTTTGAAACAAAATGTTTTAAATATCTTTATGTAAAATTTCCATTCAAAACTTTAGCATTTGATATCATTTATTAATTCTTTTGTTCTTCATTTATAAATGTGGCAGATATATGCGGAATGTGGCCTCAAAGGTAAGTTCGAGAACATCAACTGGGAAAGCATTGAAAAGAATTTGGATGCATCTGGAGAAACTACTAATCCATGTGATAAGTTGACTATGACCTCAGTCTATGCTAGCATTGCCAACTCTGGCGGGGAATCTACCGTTGATGCAACATTCCTTGGCTAAACAAGCTACAATGCTAATTAATGTATTACTCTGTGGTGGACCATGGTATATTGTAATAATTTTGCAACCATGTTGCTAGTAGCAATCATATGTGATATGCTACCACTACTTTAATTTTCATGTTTATGTTTTCCCCTTAAACAATGTAATAAATAAGGTTGGCAGCACCCTAGGGTGCATGGCCAAAAGTGTTGCTCCTCATTATGTAATAACTATATCCACTAGATAACAATCTATTTGGTCCAATGATTAATGTTTATATACTTATTATTGGTTAGGTCCGATCAGTTTACAGTTTACAGTAGTACATAACAATACTTCATACACGATGGAAATAACCCATCTCACGTGACTTTGCTGACCATCACTATCGATGGGTGTGCGGTGCGCCTCTAATTCGCACATGGTTTATTTAACCGTGTTGGAAAGGGCATAAAGTTTCTTAAATCTATCTGTATGTGAATTATAAGGCCATCACACACGTGTATTCCTTGTTGACCGTCTATGTTTCCCAATGATTGTAAACGATTTGTTTTGTTTCATCGTATGTGTTCATCTTATTTCCTAGACTATTAGTGAGGACCTACCATATGCTTATTAAATACATTGCAAATGTTTTTGCTCTGAATCGTCTCTAGTGTAGACCGATGATCTAGTAGAGTATGCAAATACAATACCAAACCTCCATTTTTACTTCATTGCACATCTCTTACATCATATGTTTACGTAGATTTGCGACCCAGCGCCATTTGGTAGCTAGGATCATTATAAACAAATAAGAATATAATATATATATATATTTATATATTTCTTGGTTACGTCTTTGACTACATCTCGATGATATACCTTGTAGCCGTAAATGGAAGTGAAAATTTGTCTCCACAACGCTTTTAGTACTGTACACAAACAATTTTCAATGTGAGAAATACATAAGATAATCTAAATATAATAAATTCATATGATTACTCATACAACAGTGGAATTGGCAGTAGCTGTGAGAAGGCATTTGAGTGCATTGAGCAACAATTTGTGAAGGCTGGAGAGGTGAAACTCTCCAAACCACATTGCAAACGATATGCAATATGTGTGCACGACATCGTACACATTTATTCTCTTTCTTCTTCTTGTTATGCAGTGTTAATCTAAGAATATACCTGTTATACTAGTATATGATGAGAAAATAGTAAAATATAAAACTGCATATGTACATATAAAGTACACAACCACACTAACAACAAAGTAATTAACCAGACCATTGTCCATTTGAATGGATTAAAAAGGCAACACAAGTTCAACCTAGTGCATATTTAGATCTAAAGTACACAACCACACTAACATCAATGTGATTAAAAAATCCACCGTGTATTTGGAGGGATTAAAAAAGACAAACACAAGCTCGTCCTACAGTATAGATCCACATTAACAACAAAGTAATTAACAGAAAGAATTAGGCACACAGTTCTTAGGGCGAGAATCGTGTGGAGATGATCACACTAAGCTGGTGGTTTTTCAAGGTTGTGTGGTGTGCGATATATTTTTTATGATTCTATAACTTTTCTGTTTGCGATGTCGTAGTGAAGGAGCCTTCCTGAGCCATTTGGAAAGAGCCTTCTGTGTGCATCAGATAACCTAATTAAATCCACATTATTTTGAGGAGTGAGCCCAATGGCATGAGGGTGGGCCACTGGAGAAGGAAATGGGATTGGGTGTTGCAAACTAGGGGGGCCTGTTTTATAGGCATCAGATAAGAGAGTTGGTCTAGATGTTTTGGTCATATGCTTTGGCGGTTGTATAAGATTTTCTTCCATCCCAGAATATAGATGAATTATCTGTTTGACCAAGCTACCCAAACAACCGTGAAATCTATCATTTGAAGAAAACATAAAAGTGATAATGCCATATCCAAATTTTACCATCACCTATCCAAGAACATAAATGATTTACAAGTTCGACCTAGCTACTTGAACAACCAAGAATTTCAACACTAGCAAAATGTTATTGTACCTAGTGGTTCTAATTTTTAATTATTCCATCAAATTTAATATCAATTTATAAGAATATAACATGGCTTCACTTTTATTTGCATCAAGTGCATGTGACACCCACGAACAACTCCAAATTTAAGGCTATCATAGTTTGTTACTATAATATTTGTTCTGGGTGTGTGTTGTGGTGATAGAATACAACCACACACAAAGTTTAACTTTATATACTTTAGAAAGTCAGTCTCGAAGAATAAATACTCCTCTGCTGAGAATGCATGGTGTTGGATGTGATAGCCACGGATATATATATATATTTATTTAGAGCAATATTCATGATATTTTATTAGTATCAAGTCAGGAAAATCATGCCTCCCTATTGGTAGGAATAATCTGATTGTAAGGACGAAATGCACAAGTGTGAGAAGAGTATATTTATCTAACTTAAAATTATCAATATATATCAGTGTATTTATTATAGTATGGCCATAATATAGTTTATAATTAATATAGAAAAATTTCTATGTGGAGATTTTATGAAAGTTAATGGTTGACCTAAATTCAATTGGCTTTTAAGATCCTAGTTATATGAACTATATCTGATAGCATTTATTTTTATTCAACAATAAAATAATGATGCTATAAAATTGATGATCAGCAAGAACCACAAGGTTTATTTAGACATATACTTTGGCATTGAACTGAGCATCCTCCGTGGGTAATTTCCACCGACTCCTCTAAAGATGCGACACTCAGCCCAATCCTGCAATTGTTGCACTGAACTATAATACCACTTCAAGTAAAAACCTCTACAAGTAGAACAAACTCGTCGGGCATTCATCGTCTTGCAGCGCCCCCCCGTATAAAAAATGTTTGTCAAGACCTCATCGACGGCACCAATAATAGCATCTTTAGAACCTCTAGCAGCACCACCGTAAACATGTGGTAGTATCGCCTCGCCGCTGCCCATCAATATCTGCACCTCACGGTGTGTTCCCTTAGTGGCACCTCGGTAGCACTTCCACAAGCAATCTACTTATAACACCTCAAACCTTTGTCCATATTCCTGTTTCTTCAGCTACTAACATAAATTTGTTCATCGAACTGAAACTGGGTTATGAGCAGTCAAACCGGTTAGCTCAACCTAAAACCACCGCTCATGAAAATGATCTTTAGATCACTAATAATTTCCTACAAGATTATTTTGATATCAAGCTTCATATCCGGCCCTCCTTCGACATGGCGTATCCGTGAAACGCGGCAAAAAGGTTTTGGCAACTCCCATGGGGACATTCTTTGTAGGGGGCGACTATGAACGCTCCAATGATTCTGAAGAATGTAGAAGTGACTCCCAAAAACGTGATAAGACCCACCTTTCATGAGCTTAAGGAAGAGATGCCAAGACATGCTCGAGGCCACTTTGGAAGAACCAACATGACAAGTTCGAGGCATTTCCATAGAATATATATTTTTATTCTAATAGGACCATAAGATTGTTCATAATAAGCTAGCAGAATTTGTATGTAGAAGATTTTAATTAAATTTAATGGATGATTGGAATTCAATTGGACATTTAAGAATCCCTAGTTATAGTAGCTATAGCTCATACCATCTTATTTATTGAACAATGAAATACTTAAGCTATAAAATTAAAATCAGCGACAACCACTTAGATGACTAGACATATACTTTGGGAAACAATGAGCGACATTAAACTTGAGCGTGTTGTCCTTGTTAGAGAAAATAGGCTCCAACTCCTCGGTAGCCTTGTGCGGGCGGTGGGTTATTCCGAGTCCAGTATCCTTGATGCACATGTCGCTGCCACATCTGAGGCGGTGGGATCTCACAGCTGCGCAACCGGCCAGCTGGTGGAGACGCGTGCGTTAGCATTATACCGAGCGGGACATTGTTCTTCCCGCCATTTGAACATGTGGAAATATGAAAGGCCTTTACTCCATGTGCCTAAATCGCTAGCATGTAGTACTCCCTTGAAATGCTCTCCAGTGGCATCATAGATTAGGAATGACATTAATCTATTAAGTGGTTATCTCTACTACTCAGCTTATTGCCATTGCAGTGTTGGACCTATGGATTCTATTGGTCCAATATGGATGGGTAAGTGCCCACCTAGGCACCCGAATAATATAGTTCTAGAATGTCTTCTTCTATCAATCCGATTTATTCACAAAAAGCTCGGCAATGTTAATCATAGCTATCAATTCTAACTTTGACCACCTGGAAGCATTTACCTGCATAAGGCAAAAAAAGGTAGAATTAGGGTATTCATGAAAAATAAATGCATTAAGGCAGGTAAAGTGATGGAGCATGCACAAAGCGGAGGTATGTATACATATGCACAAGGTGGTGGATATAGAAGTCTGGCCTGAAGAACCATCTTTGAGGCTGGTAGCTACGAATAGAGTGGGTGATTGATTAGGATACACAATAGGAAATTTATTACACACTAAAGTGGATAATGAAAATTATTTCTTTAAACCTTCTAATGTTGTAAATATACATGCACATGAGAGAGGTAATTTAACTTGCTATTAACTTGTTTGGGTAGAAGTGGGCAGCATATAATTGCAAATAAATATAGTAGTGGGGATATAGTAGATACCCCACTAGGTGGGTTGCGGAATTTACTTTTGGAGATGATGTGATAGGAAATTCTGTTGGGATGAGGGGATAAAGTGTTATCCATTTTAACCGTTCTAGCTCACGCGACAGTGTTCTAGAATGTGGGACATCATGCCTCATGCCATCTGGACCGTCTACGACACCAATGCACACACACATATCAATTGTCAGATGGTTTGCACTCCCACTTAGAATGTGCATGTCCATTGCACGATTTGAATATGTAAGGACTTTACTCCCTGACGGGGTATCGGCTTTTTTAGGTCATGTGACTACATATAATCTGCATATAATTCCCGTAGTTGAATGTCGAATATACTGAGCTGGGTGCGTTGGGAATTTATTTTTTGAGATGACACGATAAGAAATTCTTTTCATGCAAGGGGATAAAGATTATTCTATTCTAACCATTTCTTCTAGTGCTATAAATACCGATGGGTACCTCTTCACCTACTCACCCATTGCAAAAATAGATGCAATATCTCCTATCCTGATCTAAATCACCACCTTCTCTATCTCCATACATGTAGCTGGATTCTTGTCACTCAGTTATGGATTTTCTCATGATTAATCTTGTTGGGTTATAGTAGTATAAGTCTCTACAAAATATCAGTACATACTACTCACCAGGGGCGAATTTATCGGCTAGGCTTCATGAGGCTCAAGCCTACCCTCCAATATATCAAGATTATATGAATTTAGAGCGACAGAAGCCATAGATTTGGAGCAGCAGCCGCCATACCTGGAAACGAGAGCAGGTGTTGTGAGAGCAGCAGCCACCATACCTGGAAACGCCATACGTATGCTCCAGGGCCTTAAATTTCAGTGCCCACCGTCCGAAGGCCCAAAGAGAAACATACGAGGACGATTAAAGCAGTTCCTAATCGCTCGTTTTGCTCAACAAAGAATATAAATTTTTTTTCCTTTTTTTGAAGAACGAAGAATATCAGAGACATTGATTTACTCAAGGTTTTCGTAGTGAGACAGTACGCTGCAAAAGAACCATTAGAGAAGACTGAAGTTTATGATTGTCCTCTCGGCAAAAAACTCAGTATTATATTCTAGTGTGAATTGATGGAACATTGTACACTTGTATTGTTCCTTGGCTCTTTTGGAAGACATTAATTTAATTTTGGTCTATCTTTAGTACACTATCACATTTTAACTATGTGATTAGTTTTTTAAGCCCACCCTATATTTTCATTCTAGATTCGCCACTGCTACTCACTAATTCGTGCACCTGCCCGAGCTAGTACTTTTAAATATTTTATGCATGCAAACGTTTATACAAACGAGAAATGTCAAAACAACATTAATTATTAGTGTCAATCCTTAATAGATCTGTATCTGAAAGTTTTTGGTTTTAGACATGGAGCCATAGGGTTGTATTGCTTATATGTACTTTCTATCAGGTTTTATTGCATTATAATTAAGCTTTTTAATTGTTTTTCGCAATATTGGATACATATTTACCATATAGTGGCAAGCATTTTTTCTTTTATTAGGGGAGAAAAAACACGAGTTTACAATTATTAAAGGAGTTTTGTACTCAATTATTACTTAATAGGAGTATAAGTTTTAGATATAAAGCTAGAGCCACTCTCTTATATTCTTCATGGAGTACACCGTACTTATTCAACACCTCTTTCACTATGATGGTTCATGCCAAAAATCAAAATGTTTTCTAGAAAGTTATCCGAAATTAGTGCGGTTTTACTATCAAAATTCAAATTAACTTTATAGATATATACATTCACGGTGTGTAAACTAGAAACTGAAGCACTAAAACACATGATTATTTATACGTACATTAATTTATGTCGATTACACTTTGAACTTTTTGTCGTCGAAAAACTATTATACAATCTTAAAAACATCTCTAATTTAATTAATATTTATGTTAGTTATTAAAGCAAGAAAATGGCATCATTCCAGCGTGAGAAGAAGTATGTCGTGGATGTTCAAGCTGGCCGTTCCATGAAGGCTCAGGAGCTGTTTAAGAAATCAAAGGCCATAGTTGGTGAAAAAAACGCATTCACATAACGCAGCTACCGATATGCAATTTCATTGTAGAAGGTACTTTGAAGAATCAATCAAAGGGACCTCTGAGTATTATGGATAGCAAAGTATTTTCAGGATACTTTGTCAAGCCATTCCCCAACACTATTAGCACCTCCGATGGTTTCTCCATGGCAGACATGTACCCTAAAGGTGTCAATGCTGCTGTGGTGTACTCCGGCACAAATAGATTTGATGTTGAATGTGCATGGCTCCTTGCTTTTGAAGATACTGAGGATACTGGAAGGAGGGTATGTACACAAACATAGACACTCCATCTTTCCAAAAAAAATGTATTCATTACACATTTTGAAAAGACACAATTCTTAGAGGAAATAAAAAGGAGCAATAAGTAAAATGGAAAAGAAGGAACAACCACAAGAACAGATAAAAAACTGGAGGAAATAAGATTATATTATAAATGGTAACAAAATGTGTTGAAACAAAATGTTTTAAATATCTTTATGTAAAATTTCCATTCAAAACTTAGCATTTGATATCATTTATTAATTCTTTTGTTCTTCATTATAAATGTGGCAGATATATGCGGAATGTGGCCTCAAAGGTAAGTTCGAGAACATCAACTGGGAAAGCATTGAAAAGAATTTGGATGCATCTGGAGAAACTACTAATCCATGTGATAAGTTGACTATGACCTCAGTCTATGCTAGCATTGCCAACTCTGGCGGGGAATCTACCGTTGATGCAACATTCCTTGGCTAAACAAGCTACAATGCTAATTAATGTATTACTCTGGTGGACCATGGTATATTGTAATAATTTTGCAACCATGTTGCTAGTAGCAATCATATGTGATATGCTACCACTACTTTAATTTTCATGTTTATGTTTCCCCTTAAACAATGTAATAAATAAGGTTGGCAGCACCCTAGGGTGCATGGCCAGAAGTGTTGCTCCTCATTATGTAATAACTATATCCACAGACAACTATCTATTTGGTCCTATGATTAATGTTTATATCATTATTATTGGTTAGGTCCAATTAGTTTACAGTAGTACATAACAATACTTCATACACGATGGAAATAACCCATCTCACACGACTTTGCTGACCATCACTATCGATGGGTGTGCGGTGCGCCTCTAATTCGCACATGGTTTATTTAACCGTGTTGGAAAGGGCATAAAGTTTCTTGAATCTATCTGTATGTGAATTATAAGGCCATCACACACGTGTATTCCTTGTTGACAGTCTATGTTTCCTGATGATTGTAAACGATTTGTTTTGTTCCATCGTATGTGTTCATCTTATTTCCTAGACTATTAGTGAGGACCTACCATATGCTTATTAAATACATTGCAAATGTTTTT
>CAJUXJ010001305.1:0-21931 GCA_910589775.1 Avena eriantha
CAGAGTCATTTTGCATGTGTGTTCTTTCACATACCACCTATGGATCCACCAGTGTCATTGCATGTGTGTTCTTTTTCACAATCCACCCATGGATCCACCAGTGTCATTGCATGTGTGTTCTTTTTAGTAACAACAACCCAGAGTCATTTTGCATGTGTGTTCTCTTCACATACCACCTATGGATCCACCATGTCATTGCATGTGTGTTCTTTTTAGTAACAACAACCAGAGTCATTTTGCATGTGTGTTCTTCACACATACCACCTATGGATCCACCAGTGTCATTGCATGTGTGTTCTTTTCACAATCCACCCATGGATCCACCAGTGTCATTGCATGTGTGTTTTCTTTTAGTAACAACAACCAGAGTCATTTTGCATGTGTGTTCTCTTCACATACCACCTATGGATCCACCAGTTTCATTGCATGTGTGTTCTTTTTAGTAACAACAACCAGAGTCATTTTGCATGTGTGTTCTTTCACATACCACCTATGGATCCACCAGTGGTCATTGTCATGTCGTGTTCTTTTCACAGTCGCACCCATGGATCCACCAGTGTCATTGCATGTGTGTTCTTTTTAGTCAACAACACCAGGAGTTTTTGCATGTGTGTTCGTCTTCACAGACCACCTATGGATCACCAGTGTCCTTTGCGTGTGTGTTATTTTTAGTCACGAACAACAACCAGAGTTATCATTTCTTTAGAACACACCAGAGTCATTTTGCATGTGTGTTCTTTTCACATACCACCTTTGGATCCACCAGTGTCATTGCAATGTTGTGCTTTCATGTTTTTCACAATCCACCCATGGATCCACTATGTCATTGCATTGTGTGTTCTTTTTAGTAACAACAACCAGAGTCATTTTGCATGTGTTTCTCTTCACATACCACCTATGGATCCACCAGTGTCATTGCATGTGTGTTCTTTTCTAACAATCCACCCATGGATCCACAGTGTCATTGCATGTGTGTTCTTTTTAGTAACAACAACCAGGTCATTTGCATGTTGTTCTCTTCACATACCACCTATGATCCACCAGGTCATTGCATGTGGTTCTTTGTTAGTAACAACAACCGAGTCATTTTTGCCTGTGTGTCATTTCACATACCACCTATGGATCCACCAGTGTGCAATTTGCAATGTGTGTTCTTTTCACAATCCACCCATGGATCCCACCAGTGTCATTGCAGTGTGTTTCTTATTTCAGTAACAACAACCAGAGTCATTTTGCATGTGTAGTTCTCTTCACATACCCACCTATGGGATCCACCCAGTGTCATTGACAGTGTGTTATTTTCAGTAACAAACAACCAGAGGTCATTTGCATGTGATGTTCTTTTCACATACCACATATGGATCCACCAGTGTCATTGCATGTGGTGTTCTTTTCCACAATCCACCCATGGAATCCACCAGTGTCATTGCATGTGTGGTTCTTTTTAGTAATAACAACCATGAGGTCATTTTGCATGTGTGTGCTTCTTCATCATACCAACTATGGATCCACCTAGTGTCATTGCATAGTGTGTTCTTTTCACAATCCACCCATGGATCCACCAGTGTTCATTGCATGTGTGTTCTTTTTAGTAACAACAACCAGAGTCATTTTCATGTGTGTTCTTTTCACATACCACCTATGGATCCACCAGTGTCATTGCATGTGTGTTCTTTTCACAATCCACCCATGGATCCACCAGTGTCATTGCATGTGTGTTCTTTTTAGTAACAACAACCAGAGTCATTTTGCATGTGTGTTCTTTTCACATACCACCTATGGATCCACCAGTGTCATTGCATGTGTGTTCTTTTCACAATCCACCCATGGATCCACCAGTGTCATTGCATGTGTGTTCTTTTTAGTAACAACAACCAGAGTCATTTTGCATGTGTGTTCTTTTCACATACCACCTATGGATCCACCAGTGTCATTGCATGTGTGTTCTTTTCACAATCCACCCATGGATCCACCAGTGTCATTGCATGTGTGTTCTTTTTAGTAACAACACCAGAGTCATTTTGCATGTGTGTTCTCTTCACATACCACCTATGGATCCACCAGTGTCATTGCATGTGTGTTCTTTTTAGTAACAACAACCAGAGTCATTTTGCATGTGTGTTCTTTTCACATACCACCTATGGATCCACCAGTGTCATTGCATGTGTGTTCTTTTCACAATCCACCATGGATCCACCAGTGTCATTGCATGTGTGTTCTTTTAGTAACAACAACCAGAGTCATTTTGCATGTAGTGTTCTCTTCACATACCACCTATGGATCCACCAGTGTCATTGCATGTGTGTTCTTTTCACTAAAACAACCAGAGTCATTGCATGTGTGTTCTTTTCACATACCACATATGGATCCACCAGTGTCATTGCATGTGTGTTCTTTCACAATCCACCCATGGATCCACCAGTGTCATTGCATGTGTGTCTTTTTAGTAACAACAACCAGAGTCATTTTGCATGTGTGTTCTTCTCACATACCACCTATGGATCCACCAGTGTCATTGCATGTGTGTTCTTTTCACAATCCACCCATGGATCCACCAGTGTCATTGCAGTGTGTTCTTTTTAGTAACAACAACCAGATGTTCATTTGCATGTGTGTTCTTTTCACATACAACCTATGGAATCCACCAGTGTCATTGCATGTGTGTTCTTTTCACAATCCACCCATGGATCCACCAGTGTCATTGCATGTGTGTTCTTTTTAGTACAACAACCAGAGTCATTTTGTCATGTGTGTTCTCTTCACATACCACCTATGGATCCCCAGTGTCATTGCATGTGTGTTCTTTTAATAACACAACCAGAGTCCATTTTGCATGTGTGTTCTTTTACTAACACAATCCAGAGTCATTGCATGTTGTTCTTGTCACATCCACCATGGATCCACTAGTGTCATTGCATGTGTGTTTTCTTTTCACAACCACCATGATCCACCAGTGTCATTGCATGTGTGTTCTTTTTAGTAACAACAAACCAGAGTCATCTGAATTGTGTTCTATTCAATACCACCTATGGATCCACCAGGGTCATTGCATGTGTGTTCTTTTTAGTAAACAACAACCAGAGTCAATTTTTGCTAGTTGTTCATTTCACATACCACCTATGGATCCACCAGTGTCATTGCATGTGTGTTCTTTTCACAATCCACCCATGGATCCACCAGTGTCATTGCATGTGTGTTCTTTTTAGTAACAACAACCAGAGTCATTTTGCATGTGTGTTCTTCTCACATACCACCTATGGATCCACCAGTGTCATTGCATGTGTGTTCTTTCACAATCCACCCATGGATCCACCAGTGTCATTGCATGTGTGTTCTTTTTAGTAACAACAACCAGAGTCATTTTGCATGTGTGATTCTTCTTCACATACCACCTATGGATCCACCAGTGTCATTGCATGTGTGTTCTTTTCACAATCCACCCATGGATCCACCAGTGTCATTGCATGTGTGTTCTTTTTAGTAACAACAACCAGAGTCATTTTGCATGTGTGTTCTTTTCACATAGCCACCTATGGATCCACCAGTGTCATTGCATGTGTGTTCTTTTCACAATCCACCCATGGATCCACCAGTGTCATTGCATGTGTGTTCTTTTTAGTAACAACAACCAGAGTCATTTTGCATGTGTGTTCTCTTCACATAACCACCTATGGATTCACCAGTGTCATGGAATGTGTGTTCTTTGACAGAGACCACCATGGAATCTCCCAGTGTCATTGCAATGTGTGTTCTTTTAGTAACAACAAACGAGTCATTTTGGCATGTGTGTTCGTTCTCAGCATACCACCATTGGATCCACCAGTGTCATTGCATGTCTGTGCTCTTTCACAATCCACACATGGATCCACGCAGTGTCATTGGATGTGTGTTCTTTTAGTAACAACAACCAGAGTCATTTTGCATGTGTGTTCTGCTTCACATACCACCTATGGATCCACCAGTGTCATTGCATGTGTGTTATTTTTAGTAACAACAACCAGAGTCATTTTGCATGTGTGTTCTTTTCACATACGCACCTATGGATCCACAAGTGTCATTGCATTATGTGCTTTTCACAATCCACCATGGATCCACCAGTGTCATTGAATGTGTGTTCTTTTAGTAACAACAAGCCAGAGTCATTTTGCATGTGTGTCTCTTCACATACCACCTATGGATTCCACCAGTGTCATTGCATGTGTGTTCTTTCACAATCACCCATGGATCCACCAGTGTCATTGCATGTGTGTTCTTTTTAGTAACAACAACCAGAGTCATTTTGCATGTGTGTTCTTTTCACATACCACCTATGGATCCACCAGTGTCATTGCATGTGTGTTCTTTTCACAATCCACCCATGGATCCACCGTGTCATTGCATGTGTGTTCTTTTAGTACAACAACCAGAGTCATTTTGCATGTGTGTTCTCTTCACATACCACCTATGGATCCACCAGTGTCATTGCATGTGTGTTCTTTTTAGTAACAACAACCAGAGTCATTGCATGTGTGTTCTTTCACATACCACCTATGGATCCACCAGTGTCATTGCATGTGTGTTCATTTCATAATCCACCTCATGGATCCACCAGTGTCATTGCATGTGTGTTCTTTTTAGTAACAACAACCAGAGTCATTTTGCATGTGTGTTCTTTCACATACACCTATGGATCCACCAGTGTCATTGCATGTGTGTTCTTTCACAATCCACCCATGGATCCACCAGTGTCATTGCATGTGTGTTCTTTTTAGTAACAACAACCAGAGTCATTTTGCATGTCTGTTTCTTTCACATACCACCTATTGGATCCACCAGTGTCCTTGCATGGTGTTTTCTTTTCACATCCACCCATGGATCCACCTAGATGGCATTGAATGGTGTGGTTCTTTTAGTAACAACAACCAGAGTCATTTTGGCTGTGTGTTCTTTTCACATACCACCTATGGATCCTACCAGTGTCATTGCAGTGTGTTGCTTTCACAATGCCACCCATGGATACACTCCAGTGTCATTGCATGTGTGTTCTTTTAGTAACATCCATAATCAGAGTCATTTGGCATGGGTTGTTCTTCCTACACCCATACCACCTATGGCTCCACCACGTGTCATTGCATGGTGGTTCGTTTCACAATCCACCCATGGATCCACCATGTCATTGCATGTGTGTTCTTTTTAGTAACACAAGACAGAGTCATTTTGCATGTGTGTTCTTTCACATACCACCTATGGATCCACCAGTGTCATTGCATGTGTGTCTTTTCACAATCCACCCATGGATCCACCAGTGTCATTGCATGTGTGTTCTTTTTAGTAACAACAACCAGAGTCATTTTGCATGTGTGTTCTCTTCACATACCACCTATGGATCCACCAGTGTCAATTGCATGTGTGTTCTTTTTAGTAACAACAACCAGAGTTCATTTTGCATGTGTGTTCATTTCACATACCACCTATGGATCCACCGTGTCATTGCATGTGTGTTCTTTCACAATCCACCCATGGATCCACCAGTGTCATTGCATGTGTGTTCTTTTTAGTAACAACAACCAGAGTCTTTTGCATGTGTGTTCTCTTCACATACCACCTATGGATCCACCAGTGTCATTGCATGTGTGTTCTTTTCACTACAACAACCAGAGTCATTTGCATGTGGTGTCTTTTCACATACAACCTATGGATCCACCAGTGTCATTGCATGTGTGTTCTTTTCACAATCCACCATGGATCCACCAGTGTCATTGCATGTGTGTTCTTTTTAGTAACAACAACCAGAGTCATTTTGCATGTGTGTTCTTCTCACATACCACCTATGGATCCACCAGTGTCATTGCATGTGTGTTTTTTTCACAATCCACCCATGTATTCCACCAGTGTCATTGCATTTGTGTTCTTTTTAGTAACAACACCAGAGTCATTTTGCATGTGTGTTCTTTTCACATACCACCTATGGATCCACCAGTGTCATTGCATGGTGTTCTTTTCACAAACACCATGGATCATTGTTCATGCATTTGTGTTCTTTTTTATACACTATGGTCCACACCGAGTCATTGCATGTGTTTCTTTTCACTACCACCTATGGATCCACCAGTGTCATTGCAGTGTGTTTTTTTTAGTACAACAACCAGAGTCATTTTGCATGTGTGTTCTTTCACATACCACTATGGATCCACCAGTGTCATTGCATGTGTGTTTCTTTTCACAATCCACCATGGATCCACCAGATGTCCATTGCATGTGTGTTCTTTTAGTAACAACAACCGATTCATTTTGCATGTGTGTCTTTTCACATACAACCTATGGATCCACCATGTCATTGCATGTGTGTTCTTTTCACAATCCACCCATGGATCCACCAGTGTCATTGCATGTGTGTTCTTTTTAGTAACAACAACCAGAGTCATTTTGCATGTGTGTTCCTTCACATACCACCTATGGATCCACCAGTGTCATTGCATGTGTGTTTTTTTTAGTAACACAACAGAAGTCATTTTGCATGTGTGTTCTTTTCACATACCACATATGGATCCACCAGTGTCATTGCATGTGTGTTCTTTTCACATCCACCTGGATCCACCAGTGTCATTGCATGTGTGTTCTTTTTAGTAACAACAACCAGAGTCATTTTGCATGTGTGTTCTCTTCACATACCACCTATGGATCCACCAGTGTCATTGCATGTGTGTTCTTTTCACAATCCACCCATGGATCCACCAGTGTCATTGCATGTGTGTTCTTTTTAGTAACACAACCAGAGTCATTTTGCATGTGTGTTCTTTTCACATACCACCTATGGATCCACCAGTGTCATTGCATGTGTGTTCTTTTCACAATCCACCCATGGATCCACCAGTGTCATTGCATGTGTGTTCTTTTAGTAACAACAACCAGAGTCATTTTGCATGTGTGTTCTCTTCACATACCACCTATGGATCCACCAGTGTCATTGCATGTGTGTTCTTTTCACAATCCACCCATGGATCCACCAGTGTCATTGCATGTGTGTTCTTTTTAGTAACAACAACCAGAGTCATTTTGCATGTGTGTTCTCTTCACATACCACCTATGGATCCACCAGTGTCATTGCATGTGTGTTCTTTTAGTAACAACAACCAGTCATTTTGCATGTGTGTTCTTTCACATACCACCTATGGATCCACCAGTGTCATTGCATGTGTGTTCTTTTCACAATCCACCCATGGATCCACCAGTGTCATTGCATGTGTGTTCTTTTTAGTAACAACAACCAGAGTCATTTTGCATGTGTGTTCTCTTTCACATACCACCTATGGATCCACCAGTGTCATTGCATGTGTGTTCTTTTTAGTAACAACAACCAGAGTCATTTTGCATGTGTGTTCTTTTCACATACCACCTATGGATCCACCAGTGTCATTGCATGTGTGTTCTTTTCACAATCCACCCATGGATCCACCAGTGTCATTGCATGTGTGTTCTTTTTAGTAACAACAACCAGAGTCATTTTGCATGTGTGTTCTTTCACATACCACCTATGGATCCACCAGTGTCATTGCATGTGTGTTCTTTTCACAATCCACCCATGGATCCACCAGTGTCATTGCATGTGTGTTCTTTTTAGTAACAACAACCAGAGTCATTTTGCATGTGTGTTCTTTCACATACCACCTATGGATCCACCAGTGTCATTGCATGTGTGTTCTTTTCACAATCCACCATGGATCCACCAGTGTCATTGCATGTGTGTTCTTTTAGTAACAACAACCAGAGTCATTTGCATGTGTGTCTTCTTCACATACCACCTATGGATCCACCAGTGTCATTGCATGTGTGTTCTTTTCACAATCCACCCATGGATCCACCAGTGTCATTGCATGTGTGTTCTTTTTAGTAACAACAACCAGAGTCATTTTGCATGTGTGTTCTTCTTCACATACCACCTATGGATCCACCAGTGTCATTGCATGTGTGTTCTTTTCACAATCCACCCATGGATCCACCAGTGTCATTGCATGTGTGTTCTTTTTAGTAACAACAACCATAGTCATTTTGCATGTGTGTTCTTTTCACATACCACCTATGGATCCACCAGTGTCATTGCATGTGTGTTCTTTTCACAATCCACCCATGGATCCACCAGTGTCATTGCATGTGTGTTCTTTTTAGTAACAACAACCAGAGTCATTTTGCATGTGTGTTCTTTCACATACCACCTATGGATCCACCAGTGTCATTGCATGTGTGTTCTTTCACAATCCACCCATGGATCCACCAGTGTCATTGCATGTGTGTTCTTTTAGTAACAACAACCAGAGTCATTTTGCATGTGTGTTCTTTTCACATACCACCTATGGATCCACCAGTGTCATTGCATGTGTGTTCTTTTCACAATCCACCCATGGATCCACCAGTGTCATTGCATGTGTGTTCTTTTAGTAACAACAACCAGAGTCATTTTGCATGTGTGTTCTTCTCACATACCACCTATGGATCCACCAGTGTCATTGCATGTGTGTTCTTTCACTAATCCAACCTGGATCCACCAGTGTCATTGCATTGTGGTTCTTTTAGTAACAACAACCAGAGTCATTTGCATGTGTGTTCTTCTCACATACCACCCTATGGATCCACCAGTGTCATTGCATGTGTGTTCATTTTACAAATCCACCCTATGGATTCCACCAGTGTCCATTGCATGTGTGTTCTTTTTAGTAACAACAACCAGAGTCATTTTGCATGTGTGTTCTTCTCACATACCACCTATGGATCCACCAGTGTCATTGCATGTGTGTTCTTTTCACAATCCACCATGGATCCACAGTGTCATTGCATGTGTGTTCTTTTTAGTAACAACAACCAGAGTCATTTGCATGTGTGTTCTTCTCACATACCACCTATGGATCCACCAGTGTCATTGCATGTGTGTTCTTTTCACAATCCACCATGGATCCACCTAGTGTCATTGCATGTGTGTTCTTTTAGTAACAACAACCAGAGTCATTTGCATGTGTTCTTTTCACATACAACCTATGCATGCACCAGGTGTCATTGCATGTGATGTTCTTTCACAATCCACCCATGGCATCCACCTAGTGTTACATTGCATGTGTGTTTGCTTGTTAGTAACAACAACCAGAGTCATTGAAATGTGTGTTCTTTTCACTACCACCTACTGGATCCCCAAGTGTCATTGCATGTGTGTTCTTTTCACTAACAACACCAGAGTCATTGCATGTGTGTTCTTTTTAATATACAACCAGAGTCATTTTTGCATGTGTGGTCCTTTTCACATCCACTATGGATCCACCAGTGTCATTGCAGCGCTGTTCTTTTCACATCCACCCCTGCTCCACCATTGTCGTTGCATGTGTGTTCTTGTTAGTAACACAACGCAGAGTCATTGAAATGTGTGTTCCCTTTTCACATACCACCTATGGATACACCAGTGTCATTGCATGTGTGTTCTTTCACTACAACCCAGAGTCTTGCATGTGTGTTTCTTTTTAGTTAACACAACCATAGTCAATTTTGCATGTGTGTTCTTCTCACTACCACCTATGGATCCACCAGGTCATTGCATTTGTTTTCTATTCATAATCCCACCTATGGATCCACCGGTGGTCGTTGCATGTGTGTTCGTTTTAGTAACAAGAACCAGAGTCATTTTGCATGTGTGGATCTCTTCACTACCACTAATGGATCAACCAGTGTCAATTGGCAATGTGTGTGTCTTTTCACAATCCACCCATGATCTCACCAGTGTCAATTGCATGTGGTTCTTTTGTTAGTACAACAAGCAAGTCATTTTGCATGTGTGTTCTTTCACATGCCACCTATGGATCCACCAGTAGTCATGCGGTGTGTTCTTTTCACAATCCACCCATGGATCCACCAGTGTCATTGCATGTGTTTCATTTTAGTACAACAACCAGAGTCATGTTCATGTTGTTCCTTCACATACCACCTATGGATCCACCAGTGTCATTGCATGTGTGTTCTTTTTAGTAACAACAACCAGAGTCATTTGCATGGTGTGTTCTTTTCACATACCACCTATGGATCCACCAGTGTCATTGCATGTGTGTTCTTTTCACAATCCACCCATGGATCCACCAGTGTCATTGCATGTGTGTTCTTTTTAGTAACAACAACCAGAGTCATTTTGCATGTGTGTTCTCTTCACATACCACCTATGGATCCACCAGTGTCATTGCATGTGTGTTCTTTTCACTAACAACAACCAGAGTCATTGCATGTGTGTTCTTTTCACATACCACATATGGATCCACCAGTGTCATTGCATGTGTGTTCTTTCACAATCCACCCATGGATCCACCAGTGTCATTGCATGTGTGTTCTTTTTAGTAACAACAACCAGAGTCATTTTGCATGTGTGTTCTTCTCACATACCACCTATGGATCCACCAGTGTCATTGCATGTGTGTTCTTTTCACAATCCACCCATGGATCCACCAGTGTCATTGCATGTGTGTTCTTTTTAGTAACAACAACCAGAGTCATTTTGCATGTGTGTTCTTTCACATACCACCTATGGATCCACCAGTGTCATTGCATGTGTGTTCTTTTAGTAACAACAACCAGAGTCATTTGCATGTGTGTTCTTTTCACATACCACATATGGATCCACCAGTGTCATTGCATGTGTGTTTTTCACAATCCACCCATGGATCCACCAGTGTCATTGCATGTGTGTTCTTTTTAGTAACAACAACCAGAGTCATTTTGCAGCGTGTGTTCTTCTCACATACCACCTATGGATCCAACCAGTGTCATTGCATGTGTGTTCTTTATCACAATCCACCCATGGATCCACCAGTGTAATTGCATGGTGTGTTCTTTTTAGTAACAACAACCGGAGTCATTGAAAATGTGTGGTTTATTTTCACATACGCCTATGGCTCCACCAGTGTCATTGCATGTGTGTTCTTTCCCAACAACAACCAGACTGTCATTGCATGTGTGTTCTGTTTATTAACAACACCCAGAGATCATTTTGCATGTTGTGTTTCTTTTTCACATACCACCTATGGATACACCAGTGTGCTTGCATGTTGTGTTCTTTTCACATCCACCCATGGATCCACCAGTGTCATTGCATGTGTGTTCTTTTTAGTAACAACAACCAGAGTCATTTTGCATGTGTGTTCTTTCACATACCACCTATGGATCCACCAGTGTCATTGCATGTGTGTTCTTTTCACAATCCACCCATGGATCCACCAGTGTCATTGCATGTGTGTTCTTTTAGTAACAACAACCAGAGTCATTTTGCATGTGTGTTCTCTTCACATACCACCTATGGATCCACCAGTGTCATTGCATGTGTGTTCTTTTTAGTAACAACACCAGAGTCATTTGCATGTTGTTCTTTCACATACCACCTATGATCCACCAGTGTCATTGCATGTGTGTTCTTTTCACAATCCACCCATGGATCCACCTAGTGTCATTGCATGTGTGTTCTTTTTAGTAACAACAACCAGAGTCATTTTGCATGTGTGTCTCTTCACATACCACCTATGGATCCACCAGTGTCATTGCATGTGTGTTTCTTTTCACAATCCACCCATGGATCCACCAGTGTCATTGCATGTGTGTTCTTTTTAGTAACAACAACCAGAGTCATTTTGGGGGTCATCGTGTGTTCTTTCACATACACCTTATGGAATCACCAGGTCATCATGCATGTGGGTATCTATTTCAGTACACCGATGGATCCCCTAGGGTCATTGCATTGTGGTTCTTTTAGTAACATACCACCTAATGGATCCAACAGTGTCTGGCATGTGGGTTATTGTTCACATCACCTAGGGATCCACCAGTGTCATTGCATTGTGTGTTCATTTTCAGCTAACAACAAGCCAGAGTCATTGCATGTGGTGTTCTTTTCACAGTAGCACCTATGGATCCACCAGAGTCATTTGCATGTGTGTTATTTCAGCTACAACAACCTATGGAATCCAGTGTCATTGGCATGTGTGTTCCTTTTCAAACCATACCACTTATGGATCCACCACTGTCATTGCATGTGTGTTCTTTCACAATCCACCCATAGGAATCCACCAGTGTCATTGCATGTGTGTTCTTTTTCAGTAACAACAACAGAGTCATTTTGCATGTGTGTTCTTTTCACATACCACCTATGGATCCACCAGTGTCATTGCATGTGTGTTCTTTCAGCAATCCACCCATGGATCCACCAGTGTCATTGCATGTGTGTTCTTTTTAGTAACAACAACCGAGAGTCATTTGAATGTGTGTTCTTTTCACATACCACCTATGGATCCACCAGTGTAATTGGCATGTATGTTCTTTTCAACTAACAACATACCAGCAAGTCATTGCCATGTGTGTTCTTTTTAGTAACAACAACCAGAGTCATTTTGCAGTTGTGTCATTTCACATACCACCTATAGGATCCACCAGTGTCCATTGCATGTGTGTTCTTTCACAATCCACCCATGGATCCACCAGTGTAATTGCATGTGGTGTTTCTTTTCGACTAACAACAACAAGAGTCATTGCAGGTGTGTTCTTTTCACCTACAACATATGGATCCACCAGTGGTCATTGAAATGTGTGGTTCTCTACGAGACCACACATGGATCACCAGTGTCATTGCATGTGTGTCCCTTTTTAGTAACAACAACAGAGTCATTTTGCAGTGGTGTTCTTTTCACATAACCACCTATGGATCCACCACGTGTGATTGCATGTGTGTTCTTTTCACAATCCACCCATGGATCCACCAGTGTCATTGCATGTGTGTTCTTTTTAGTAACAACAACCAGAGTCATTTTGCATGTGTGTTCTCTTCACATACCACCTATGGATCCACCAGTGTCATTGCATGTGTGTTCTTTTCACTAACAACAACCAGAGTCATTGCATGTGTGTTCTTTCACATACCACATATGGATCCACCAGTGTCATTGCATGTGTGTTCTTTCTACAATCCACCCATGGATCCACCAGTGTCATTGCATGTGTGTTCTTTTAGTAACAACAACCAGAGTCATTTTGCATGTGTGTTCTTCTCACATACCACCTATGGATCCACCAGTGTCATTGCATGTGTGTTCTTTCACAATCCACCCATGGATCCACCAGTGTCATTGCATGTGTGTTCTTTTTAGTAACAACAACCAGAGTCATTTTGCATGTGTGTTCTTTCACATACCACCTATGGATCCACCAGTGTCATTGCATGTGTGTTCTTTTCACAATCCACCCAGGGATCCACCAGTGTCATTGCATGTGTGTTCTTTTTAGTAACAACAACCAGAGTCATTTTGCATGTGTGTTCTTCTTCACATACCACCTATGGATCCACCAGTGTCATTGCATGTGTGTTCTTTTCACAATCCACCCATGGATCCACCAGTGTCATTGCATGTGTGTTCTTTTTAGTAACAACAACCAGAGTCATTTTGCATGTGTGTTCTCTTCACATACCACCTATGGATCCACCAGTGTCATTGCATGTGTGTTCTTTCACAATCCACCCATGGATCCACCAGTGTCATTGCATGTGTGTTCTTTTTAGTAACAACAACCAGAGTCATTTTGCATGTGTGTCTTTTCACATACCACCTATGGACCACCAGTGTCATTGCATGTGTGTTCTTTTCACAATCCACCCATGGATCCACCAGTGTCATTGCATGTGTGTTCTTTTAGTAACAACAACCAGAGTCATTTGCATGTGTGTTCTTTTCACATACCACCTATGGATCCACCAGTGTCATTGCATGTGTGTTCTTTTCACTAACAACAACCAGAGTCATTGCATGTGTGTTCTTTTCACATACCACATATGGATCCACCAGTGTCATTGCATGTGTGTTCTTTTCACAATCCACCCATGGATCCACCAGTGTCATTGCATGTGTGTTCTTTTTAGTAACAACAACCAGAGTCATTTTGCATGTGTGTTCTTCTCACATACCACCTATGGATCCACCAGTGTCATTGCATGTGTGTTCTTTTCACAATCCACCCATGGATCCACCAGTGTCATTGCATGTGTGTTCTTTTTAGTAACAACAACCAGAGTCATTTTGCATGTGTGTTCTTTTCACATACCACCTATGGATCCACCAGTGTCATTGCATGTGTGTTCTTTTCACAATCCACCCATGGATCCACCAGTGTCATTGCATGTGTGTTCTTTTTAGTAACAACAACCAGAGTCATTTTGCATGTGTGTTCTCTTCACATACCACCTATGGATCCACCAGTGTCATTGCATGTGTGTTCTTTTCACAATCCACCCATGGATCCACCAGTGTCATTGCATGTGTGTTCTTTTTAGTAACAACAACCAGAGTCATTTTGCATGTGTGTTCTCTTCACATACCACCTATGGATCCACCAGTGTCATTGCATGTGTGTTCTTTTTAGTAACAACAACCAGAGTCATTTTGCATGTGTGTTCTTTCACATACCACCTATGGATCCACCAGTGTCATTGCATGTGTGTTCTTTTCACAATCCACCCATGGATCCACCAGTGTCATTGCATGTGTGTTCTTTTTAGTAACAACAACCAGAGTCATTTTGCATGTGTGTTCTCTTCACATACCACCTATGGATCCACCAGTGTCATTGCATGTGTGTTCTTTTAGTAACAACAACCAGAGTCATTTGCATGTGTGTTCTTCTCACATACCACCTATGGATCCACCAGTGTCATTGCATGTGTGTTCTTTTCACAATCCACCATGGATCCACCAGTGTCATTGCATGTGTGTTCTTTTTAGTAACAACAACCAGAGTCATTTTGCATGTGTGTTCTTTCACATACCACCTATGGATCCACAGTGTCATTGCATGTGTGTTCTTTTCACAATCCACCCATGGATCCACCAGTGTCATTGCATGTGTGTTCTTTTTAGTAACAACAAGCAGAGTCATTTTGCATGTGTGTTTCTTTTCACATACCACCTATGGATCCACCAGTGTCATTGCATGTGTATTCTTTCACAATCACCCATGGATCCACCAGTGTCTTGCATGTGTGTTCTTTTTAGTAACAACAACCAGGAGTCATTTTGCATGTGTGTTCTTGTTCACATACCACCTATGGATTCCACCAGTGTCATTGCATGTGTGTTCTTTTTAGTAAAAACAAGAGCATTTGCCATGGTGTGTTTCTTTTCACATACCACATATGGTCCACCAGTGTCATTGCATGTGTGTTCTTTTCACAATCCACCCATGGATCCAACCAGTGTCATTCATGTGTGTTTCTTTTTAGTACAACAACCAACAACAACCGAGAGTCATTTTTCCATGTGTGTTCTTTTCAACATACCACCTATGGATCCACCAGTGTCATTGCATGTGTGTTCTTTTCACATCCACCATGGATCCACCATTTCATTGCATGGGTGTGTTCTTTTTAGTACGACACCAGGTCATTGCATGTGTGTTCTTTTCACATACCACCTATGGATCCACCAGTGTCATTGCATGTGTGTTCTTTTTAGTAACAACAACCAGGGATCAATTGTCATGCATTGTGTTCTTTCACATACCACAGGATCCACCAGTGTCATTGCATGTGTGTTCTTTTCACATACCACCATGGATCCACATGTCATTGCATGTGTGTTCTTTTTCATACCACCCATGGATCCACTTTTTGCATGTGTGTTCTTTTACTACCACCAACCCCCATGTCATGCATGTGTGTTCTTTCACATACCACCATGGATCCACCAGTGCATGCATGTGTGTCTTTTCACAATCCACCCATGGATCCACCAGTGTCATTGCATGTGTGTTTCTTTTTAGTAACAACAACCAGAGTCATTTTGCATGTGTGTTCTTCTTCACATGCCACCTATGGATCCACCAGTGTCATTGCATGTGTGTTCTTTTCACAATCCACCCATGGATCCACCAGTGTCATTGCATGTGTGTTCTTTTAGTAACAACAACCAGAGTCATTTTGCATGTGTGTTCTCTTCACATACCACCTATGGATCCTACCAGTGTCATTGCATGTGTGTTCTTTTAGTAACAACAACCAGAGTCATTTTGCATGTGTGTTCTTTTCACATACCACCTATGATCCACCAGTGTCATTGCATGTGTGTTCTTTTCACAATCCACCCATGGATCCACCAGTGTCATTGCATGTGTGTTCTTTTTAGTAACAACAACCAGAGTCATTTGCATGTGTGTTCTTTCACATACCACCTATGGATCCACCAGTGTCATTGCATGTGTGTTCTTTTCACAATCCACCCATGGATCCACCAGTGTCATTGCATGTGTGTTCTTTTTAGTAACAACAACCAGAGTCATTTTGCATGTGTGTTCTTTTCACATACCACCTATGGATCCACCAGTGTCATTGCATGTGTGTTCTTTTCACAATCCACCCATGGATCCACAGTGTCATTGCATGTGTGTTCTTTTAGTAACAACAACCAGAGTCATTTTGCATGTGTGTTCTCTTCACATACCACCTATGGATCCACCAGTGTCATTGCATGTGTGTTCTTTTAGTAACAACAACCAGAGTCATTTTGCATGTGTGTTCATTTCACATACCACCTATGGATCCACCAGTGTCATTGCATGTGTGTTCTTTTCACAATCCACCCATGGATCCACCAGTGTCATTGCATGTGTGTTCTTTTTAGTAACAACAACCAGAGTCATTTTGCATGTGTGTTCTCTTCACATACCACCTATGGATCCACCAGTGTCATTGCATGTGTGTTCTTTTCACTAAAACAACCAGAGTCATTGCATGTGTGTTCTTTTCACATACCACCTATGGATCCACCTAGTGTCATTGCATGTGTGTTCTTATTAAAAAATCCACCCATGGATCCACTAGTGTCATTGCATGTCTGTTTCTTTTTAGTAACAAACAACCAGAGTCCAGTTTGCCTGCTGTGTTCTCTTCAACATACCACCTATGGATCCCACAAGTGTCATTGCATGTGTGTTCTTTTTAGTAACAACAACCAGAGGTCATTTGCATCGTGTTGGTCATTTCACATACCACCTATGGAATCCACAGTGTCCATTGCATGTGGTGTTCTTTCACAATCCAACCCCATGGATCCACAAGATGTCATGACATGTGTGTTCTTTTTAGTAACAACAACCACGACGTTATTTTGCATGTGTGTTCTCTTCACATACCACATATGGATCCACCAGTGTCATTGCATGTGTGTTCTTTTTCACGTAACAACAACCAGAGTCATTTTGCATGTGTGTTCAGTTCACTACCACCTATGGATCCACCAGTGTTCATTGCATGTGTGCTTCTTTTCACAATCCCACCATGGATGCACCAGTGTCATTGCATGTGTGTTCTTTTAGTAACAACAACCAGAGTCATTTTGCATGTGTGTTCTCTTCACATACCACCTATGGATCCACCAGTGTCATTGCATGTGTGTTCTTTTTAGTAACAACAACCAGAGTCATTTTGCCATGTGTGTTCATTTCACATCCCACCATATGGATCCACCAGTGTCATTGCATGTGTGTTCTTTTCACAATTCCACCATGGATCCCACTAGAGTCACTTCCTGTGTGTTCTTTTCAGTAAACAACAACCAGAGCCATTTTGCATGATGTGTTCTCTTCATCATACCACCTATGGATCCACCAGTGTCATTGCATGTGTGTTTCTTTTCACTAAAACAACCAGAGTCATTGCATGTGTGTTGTCTTCACATACCAACATATGGAGCCACCCATGTCATTGCATGTGTGTTCTTTTCACAATCCACCCATGGATCCACCAGTGTCATTGCATGTGTGTTCTTTTTAGTAACAACAAACCACAGGTCATTTTGCATGTGTGGTCTCTCACATACCACCTATGGATCCACCAGTGTCATTGCATGTTGTTCTCTTCACAATACCACCTATGGATCCACCTAGTGTCATTGCATGTGTGTTCTTTTTAGTAACAACAACCAGAGTCATTTTGCATGTGTGTTCTCTTCACATACCACCTATGGATCCACCAGTGTCATTGCATGTGTGTTCTTTTCACAATCCACCCATGGATCCACCAGTGTCATTGCATGTGTGTTCTTTTTAGTAACAACAACCAGAGTCATTTTGCATGTGTGTTCTTTCACATACCACCTATGGATCCACCAGTGTCATTGCATGTGTGTTCTTTTCACAATCCACCCATGGATCCACCAGTGTCATTGCATGTGTGTTCTTTTTAGTAACAACAACCAGAGTCATTTTGCATGTGTGTTCTTTTCACATACCACCTATGGATCCACCAGTGTCATTGCATGTGTGTTCTTTTCACAATCCACCCATGGATCCACCAGTGTCATTGCATGTGTGTTCTTTTTAGTAACAACAACCAGAGTCATTTTGCATGTGTGTTCTTTCACATACCACCTATGGATCCACCAGTGTCATTGCATGTGTGTTCTTTTCACAATCCACCCATGGATCCACCAGTGTCATTGCATGTGTGTTCTTTTTAGTAACAACAACCAGAGTCATTTTGCATGTGTGTTCTTTTCACATACCACCTATGGATCCACCAGTGTCATTGCATGTGTGTTCTTTTCACAATCCACCCATGGATCCACCAGTGTCATTGCATGTGTGTTCTTTTTAGTAACAACAACCAGAGTCATTTTGCATGTGTGTTCTCTTCACATACCACCTATGGATCCACCAGTGTCATTGCATGTGTGTTCTTTTTAGTAACAACAACCAGAGTCATTTTGCATGTGTGTTCATTTCACATACCACCTATGGATCCACCAGTGTCATTGCATGTGTGTTCATTTTCACAATCCACCCATGGATCCACCAGTGTCATTGCATGTGTGTTCTTTTTAGTAACAACAACCAGAGTCATTTTGCATGTGTGTTCTCTTCACATACCACCTATGGATCCACCAGTGTCATTGCATGTGTGTTCTTTTCACTAACAACAACCAGAGTCATTGCATGTGTGTTCTTTTCACATACACATATGGATCCACCAGTGTCATTGCATGTGTGTTCTCTTTCAACAATCCACCCTGGATCACCAGGTCATTGCATGTGGTTCTTTTTAAGTAAACAAAACCAGAGTCATTTTGCATTGTGTGTTCTTTCTCACATAGCCACCTATGGATCCAGCAGTGTCATTGCATGTGTGTTCTTGTCACAATCCACCCATGGATCCACCAGTGTCATTGCATGTGTGTTCTTTTTAGTAACAACAACCAGAGTCATTTTGCATGTGTGTTCTCTTCACATACCACCTATGGATCCACCAGTGTCATTGCATGTGTGTTCTTTTAGTAACAACAACAGAGTCATTTTGCATGTGTGTTCTTTTCACATACCACCTATGGATCCACCAGTGTCATTTGCATGTGTGTTCTTTTCACAATCCACCCATGGATCCACCAGTGTCATTGCATGTGTGTTCTTTTTAGTAACAACAACCAGAGTCATTTGCATGTGTGTTCTCTTCACATACCACCTATGGATCCACCAGTGTCATTGCATGTGTGTTCTTTTTAGTAACAACAACCAGAGTCATTTTGCATGTGTGTTCATTCACATACCACCTATGGATCCACCAGTGTCATTGCATGTGTGTTCTTTTCACAATCCACCCATGGATCCACCAGAGTCATTTCATGTGTGTTCTTTTTAGTAACAACAACCAGAGTCATTTTGCATGTGTGTTCTTTTCACATACCACCTATGGATCCACCAGTGTCATTGCATGTGTGTTCTTTTCACAATCCACCCATGGATCCACCTAGTGTCATTGCATGTGTGTTCTTTTTAGTAACAACAACCAGAGTCATTTTGCATGTGTGTTCTCTTCACATACCACCTATGGATCCACCAGTGTCATTGCATGTGTGTTCTTTTTAGTAACAACAACCAGAGTCATTTTGCATGTGTGTTCATTTCACATACCACCTATGGATCCACCAGTGTCATTGCATGTGTGTTCTTTCACAATCACCCATGGATCCACCAGTGTCATTGCATGTGTGTTCTTTTTAGTAACAACAACCAGAGTCATTTTGCATGTGTGTTCTCTTTCACATACCACCTATGGATCCACCTAGTGTCATTGCATGTGTGTTCTTTTTAGTAACAACACCAGAGTCAGTTGCAATGTGTGTTCTTCTCACATACCACCTATGGATCCACCAGTGTCATTGCATGTGTGTTCTTTCACAATCCACCCTATGGATCCACCTAGTGTCATTGCATGTGTGTTCTTTTTAGTAACAAGAACCAGAGTCATTTTGCATGTGTGTTCTTCTCACATACCACCTATGGATCCACCAGTGTCATTGCATGTGATGTTCTTTTCACAATCCACCCATGGATCCACCAGTGTCATTGCATGTGTGTTCTTTTAGTAAAACAACCAGAGTCATTTTGCATGTGTGTTCTTTTCACATACCACTATGGATCCACCAGTGTCATTGCATGTGGTTCTTTTCACATCCACCCATGGATCCACCAGTGTCATTGCATGTGTGTTCTTTTTAGTAACAACAACCAGAGTCATTTTGCGTGTGTGTTTCTCTCACATACCACCTATGGATCCACCAGTGTCATTGCATGTGTGTTCTTTTCACAATCCACCCATGGATCCACCAGTGTTCATTGCATGTGTGTTCTTTTTAGTAACAACAACAGAGTCATTTTTCATGTGTGTTCTTCTTCACATACCACCTATGGATCCACCAGTTTCATTGCATGTGTGTTCTTTTCACAATACACCCATGGATCCAACCAGTGTCATTGCATGTGTGTCTTTTTTAGTAACAACAACCAGAGTCATTTGCATGTGTGTTCTCTCACATACCACCTATGGATCCACTGTGTCATTGCATGTGTTTTCTTTTCACAATCCACCCATGGATCCACCAGTGTCAATGCGTGTGTGTCTTTTTAGTAAGCATACCAGAGTCATTTTGCATGTATGTTCTCTCACATACCACCTATGGATCCACCAGTGTCATTGCATGTGTGTTCTTTTTAGTAACAACAACCAGAGTCATTTTGCATGTGTGTTCTTTTCCACAATCACCCCTATGGATCCCACCGGTCATGCATGTGTGTTCTTTTCCCAATCCCACCCATGGATTCCACCAGTGTCATTGCATGTGTTTCTTTTATGTAACAACAAACCAGAGTCATTTTGAATGTGTGTTCTTCTCCACAGACGACCTATGGATCCACCAGTGTCATTGCATGTGTGTTCTTTTCACAATCCAGTCATGCCATGTGTGTTCTTTATCCACCTTGGATCCACAGTGTCATTGCATGTGTGTTTTTTCACTAACACAACCAGAGTCATGCATGGTTTCTTTTATAACCAACCAAGTGCATTGAGTGTTCTCTCTCTACAGACCACAATGGATCCACCAGTGTCATTGCATGTGTGTTCTTTTTAGTAACAACAACCAGAGTCATTTTGCATGTGTGTTCTTTCACATACCACCTATGGATCCACCAGTGTCATTGCATGTGTGTTCTTTCACAATCCACCCATGGATCCACCAGTGTCATTGCATGTGTGTTTTTTTTAGTAACAACAACCAGAGTCATTTTGCATGTGTGTTCTCTTCACATACCACCTATGGATCCACCAGTGTCATTGCATGTGTGTTCTTTTCACTAAAACAACCAGAGTCATGCATGTGTGTTCTTTTCACATACCAATATGGATCCACCAGTGTCATTGCATGTGTGTTCTTTTCACAATCCACCCATGGATCCACCAGTGTCATTGCATGTGTGTTCTTTTTAGTACACAACCTAGTCATTTTGCATGTGTGTTCTTCTCACATACCACCTATGGATCCACCAGTGTCATTGCATGTGTGTTCTTTTCACAATCCACCATGGATCCACCAGTGTCATTGCATGTGTGTTCTTTTTAGTAACA
>CAJUXJ010001306.1:0-15103 GCA_910589775.1 Avena eriantha
CACATGGATGAACCACTAGAGTCATTGCATGTGTGTTCTTTCCACAAACCACAACATGACGATTCAACCACTAGAGTCATTGCATGTGTGTTCTTCCACAAACCACAATGGATCAACCAGTGTCATTGCATGTGTGTTCTTTCCACAAATCACATATGGACCCACTAGAGCATTGCTTGGTGGTTCTTATACTAAAACCAACACTAGAGTCATTGCATGTGCGTCTTTTCCACAAACCACTTATGGATCAACTAGTGGTCATTGCATGTGTGTTCTTTCCACACACCACTTATGGATCACCAGTGTTCACTGATGTGTTGTTCTTTTCCAAAACCACATATGGATCAACCAGTGGTCATTGCATGTGTGTTCTTTTCCAACCACATCTGGACTCACTAGAGTCTCATTGCATGTGTAATCTTATACTAAACCAGCCACTAGACTCATTGCATGAATTGTATTCTTTTCACAAAACACCACATGGATCCACCACTATCATTGCATGTGTGTTCTTTCCACAAACCACACATGGATCAACAAGTGGTCATTCGCATGTGTGTTCTTTTCACAACCACATATGGATCCATTAGAGTCATTGCATGTGTGTTCTTATACTAAAACTAGCACTAGAGTCATCGCATGTGTGTTCTTTCCACAACCACACTATGGATCCACCAGTGTTGATTGCATGTGTGTTCTTTTCACAAACAACATATGGATCCACCAGTGGTCATTGCATGTGTGTTCTTTCCACAACCACATATGGATCTACCAGTGTCATTGCATGTGTGTTCTTTTCCACAAACCACTTATGGATACCCTAGTGGTCATTGCATGTGTGTTCTTTCCACAAACCACTTATGGATCAACCAGTGGTCATTGCATGTGTGTTCTTTTCCACAAACCACATATGGATCAACCGAGTCATTGCATGTTGTTCTTTGCAAAAAACCAGCCTAGAGTCATTGCATGTGTGTTCTTTCCACAAACCACTTATGGATCCCCAGTGTTGATTGCATGTATGTTCTTTTCACAACAACATATGGATCCACCAGTGGTCACTGCATGTGTGTTCTTTCCACAAACCACATATGGATCTACCAGTGGTCATTGCATGTATGTTCTTTTCCACAAACCACTTATGGATACCCCTAGTGGTCATTGCATGTGTGTTCTTTCCACAAACCACTTATGGATCAACCAGTGGTCATTGCATGTGTGTTCTTTTCCACAAACCACATATGGATCAACGAGTTGTCATTGCATGTGCTGTTCTTTGCACAAACCACATGTGGACCCACTAGAGTCATTGCATGTGTGTTCTTATACTATAACCACCACTAGACTCATTGCATGTGTGTTCTTTTCACAAACCACAGATGGATACACCACTATCATTGCATGTGTGTTCTTTCCACAAACCACACATGGATCAACTAGTGGTCATTGCATGTGTGTTCTTTCCACAAACCACACATGGATCCGATTAGAGTCATTGCATGTGTGTTCTTATACTAAAACTTGCACTAGAGTCATTGCATGTGCGTTCTTTCAACAAACCACTTAGGATCATCAGTGGCATTGTATAGTGTGTTCTTTCCACAAACCACACATGGATCAACCAGTGGTCATTGCATGTGTGTTATTTCCACAAACCACATATGGATCAACCAGAGTCATTGCATGTGTGTTCTTATGCAAAAACCAGCACTAGAGTCATTGCATGTGTGTTCTTTCCACAAACCACATATGGATCCACCAGTGGTTTCTTTTCACAAACCACATACGGACCCACTAGAGTCATTGCATGTGTGTTATTTCCACAAACCACATATGGATCGACCTGTGGTCATTGCATGTGTGTTCTTTTCACAAACCACATATGGACCCACTAGAGTCATTGCATGTGTGTTCTATCCACAAACCACACATGGATCAACCGATGTCATCGCACGTGTGTTATTTCCACAAACCACATATGGATCAACCAGTATCATTGCATGTGTGTTCTTTCCACAAAACACACATGGATCAACTAGTGTCATTGCATGTGTGTTCTTTCCACAAACCACACATGGATCAACTAGTGGTCATTGCATGTGTGTCTTTTCCACAAACCACATATGGATCCATTAGAGTCATTGCTATGTGTGTTATTTCCACAATCCACACATGGATCCAACCAATGGCATTGCATGTGTGTTCTTTGCACAAACCACACATGGATCAACAAGTGTCATTGCATGTGTGTTCTTTCCACAAATCACATAAGGACCCACTAGAGTCATTGCTGTGTGTTCTTATACTAAAACCAGCACTAGAGTCATTGCATGTGTGTTCTTTCCACAAACCACACATGGATCCACCACTATCAATGCATGTGTGTTCTTTCCACAAAACCACACATGGATCAACCAGTGGTCATTGCATTGTGTGTTCTTTTCACAAACCACTTGTGGACCCACTTGAGTCATTGCATGTGTGTTCTTATACTAAAACCAGCACTAGACTCATTGCATATGTGTTCCTTTCCACAAACCACGTATGGACCAACCAGAGTCATTGCGTGTGTGTTATTTTCCACAAACCACTTATGGATCACACCAGTGGTCATTGCATGTGTGTTCGTTTCCACAAACCACTTATGGATCAACTAGTGGTCATTGCATGTGTGTTCTTTCCACAAAACCACTTATGGATCCACCAGTGTTCATTGCATGTGTGTTCTTTTCCAAAACCACATATGGATCAACCAGTGGTCATTGCATGTGTGTTATATTTCACAAACCACATATGGATCCATTAGAGTCATTGCATGTGTGTTATTTTCACAACCACATATGGATCCATTAGAGTCATTGCATGTGTGTTCTTATACTAAAACTAGCACTACAGTCATTGCATGTGTGTGTTTTCCACAAACCACACATGGATCAACCAGTGGTCATTGCATGTTTGTTCTTTACTAAACTAGCACTAGAGTCATTGCATGTGTGTTCTTTCCACAAACCACACATGGATCAACCAGTGGTCATTGCATGTGTGTTCTTTTCCACAAACCACATATGGATCCATTAGAGTCATTGCATGTTTGTTCTTATACTAAAACTAGCACTGCCCCCCAATGGATCCACCGTTAGACCGAGTCTTCTAGAAGGCACGCCATAATAGAGGTGTCTGCTTGACGATTGTTACATATCATTCGATTGGGGCGCTTGGATGATTGGGATGGTCTTCGTGAGAGCGATCCTCGAGTAGGTTGTTCTGCGGCATGATTGGCCACGCTTGCTCTAGACAAACTGGCATGTTGCGAGTGTCACGACATGAGTTCAGTGGGCCATATCCCAGTGTCACGTCCCGTGTACTTCTCTTCCTAACCGTACTTCTCTTTCTTCTTCTTCCCCTCGTAGCCACTTTCCCCACTTCACTTCCATCCTGCCGTAGCCGCAGGCCGACGACATCCGCCAATTCTCGGGTTGCTACCTTCATGCTAAGAAATCATTTTACAAGCTTTTGAACTTATCCTACATATTCCTGCTATTCGCCAATCTAACTGCTGATCTTTTTCCCGATTTTCTCGACGAACTTCAGATGTGGCAGATGCTGCAGCCCAAGAATCTGGAGATCCTCACGCGCAACTTCGTAGCGACGTTCTTGCTCGTGTGCTCCCACCCAGGATGCTTTCGCCGTTACTCCTACCACGAGCTCCTGCTCCACGAGCTCGCATGCCCGTATGGCGCGTGCTCCTACATGGAGCCGGGCTGCAACTACACTGGCCCACCGGCAGATCTTGTCATCCACCTTGCAGAGGGGCACTTGATCGAAGTGATTAGGATCTCGTACTGGCAAGTCCAACTTCACCAAGAGCAGGTGTCGTTCACTAACTCGAGGGGGGGGCGGCCCTGTTTTCGTCTTGACCATCACTACCCTACCTACCGGTGTTTCACAGGAACCAGAGCCGTCCCACCGTCGTGTGTGCCGTATGCGGCAGGTCGGTCTCGTGCGCCTAGCCCATATACACGGTGCGCATGTGGGTGAACCCCAGCCGCCGTCGTCGGATAGCATTCTTGTTCTAGCCGAGGCGCCGAGCTGCCCGACGCCGCTGGAGGTGGAGTATGTGGACCTAAGGTCGATCCTATGCGTGCCATCTCAGTACCTTGTCGGTGCTGGACCCAACAGGCAGATGCATTTCTACATTTGTATCAGAAGAGCGACAGGGAAATGTAGTACTTGTGCTATCATTACTGTTAGACTTAAGCGATGCTTCTCAGGTGCTTAGAGCATACGTGTTGTGCGAATGTACCCCAGTTGTAGTTTTCAGTACTCCTTAATATTCGACGAGTTATTATATTGGTCCAATTAGCTTGATGTTGTCACTTGCAAAGTCCGCTTGCTCTGGACAGACTGGCAATACCGTGTGCTCCTGCTCCCGCATGTCAGTGTCACGTGTTCCGAGGGCCCACCTGCCAGTGTCATGCCCCCCTCCTCTTCCTTCCCCTCGAAGCCACTGTCCCAACTCTCTCTTCCATCCTACCACTCCCGTCCGTCCGATGGTTGTAATCTGATGATTTTCGTTGGATTGTTTACAAGTAATCTACGTTGATAATGCAACATGCAAATCGCATAGACACAATTCTAAAGTGGAAGCGCTCACACACTGCTATTGCACATATTTCTCAATATAGCTCGACAAACCCATTACAATAATTGTACTCGCATTAAACACAACCGAAATTGCAACCATCCTAAACAACATATAAACCCACATCACACCGCTGTCGTCGGAGTCCACCTCGATTGGTGACACCGCCGTGCCCTTCCTAGCGACATCCACTCCCTCCTGTGGCTTTCCATTCGCCAAGGAGGCAACAATGGCGTTCTGCACAGCTTCGTCCCCGTCATCCTCCACATCGAAATCGACAATGACGAAGGTGACGGGGTTGGCATGGACAGAGCGCCGTCGCGCCTGGCGCCTCCTGCTCGAGCTCGACGCCGCACAAGTCCTTCTACAGGTAGGAGGGGCCGAGCTCGCGTACGTAGCGTCGTCGCTCCTCTCATGAAACCATGGCCATTTGATACTGTGACGGTAGGATCTTGGGGTGGATCCGCTGCGGCGAGCCCTACCAGAAGGGGTGGAACAGATGGATATGCCGCCGCGAGCCATGACAAGTTCCTAGGAGGAGTAAGATTTTGGGCCAGGCGTGTCTGGTTCCTGAGAAAGGCCTCCCAGTGATATGTACGCGGGCAAGGTGCCAAAAATTTCGTCCAATGCGCGCGAGAGGGCTTTGAACCACGAAGGCGCGAATTTTTTTTGACAAGTCCACACGCTAGGTCCCCACACTGTCAGCCGAATGTGGACGGTAGGATTCTGCCCGAGTTATTAAGTAGGGATAAATCACGCTTCACCACCACTACCCTGACATCCAAAGGCTCCTCTTTCCTCTGCCCTCGCTCCCCTCGCTCATGGCTCGTGGCTCGTGTAGTTTGTCTCGGGCGGAATTAGGGTCGGCTCAACGCCGTCAGCCGAGTGCCCCCATCATGTACCGGAGGGCGCCCTGCGATTACTACCCCGATATGCTGTGTTTGTGCGGTGAGAAGATGCTGAGATGGATTTCGTGGACCGACGAAAATACTGCAGGAAAATTCAGCAACTGCAGCATCAGAGCGGTAAGTTCCTACTATAGGTACAATTGTAACCGGATCCAGAAAGTGTAATGTAATTCTTTTTTTTTTGTTTCCTTCGATCTACTACGCAGGAAGGGAGAGGGACTGGCTGTGACAAGTTTGTGTGGATTGAAAAGCCACTGACAGGTTTTTCACAGAGAGCTTGTTCAGGATCTGCGTGATGCTGTGTGGGACAAGAAAGAGGAGATTTGTGCGATGGAGCGAGAGATCCGGGAGCTTCGCCAGGTGCAGGAGAGGCAGGGACAGGGAGGTGGTGAGACAGACGGGCTCAAGATTAGGCCAGATAGTGGACACAATTTCCTCATTATGTGGGCATTATCTGTTGCATTTGTAGTTTATGTTGCCATGTCGTTGTCCAACAGCTGAAATAAGTTGCTGCTTCATGGAGTGTAGCAGCCAGCTTAAGAAATTGTTTTCCAGCGAAATATCATAAGTGTAATGCCAACAACAGGGATTTATTAAGCGCCTATAAATAAATCATGTATGTGCCACTAACACCCATCTATTTTGGAGAGGATTTAACCGCTCAGCTATCACGATTGTTCAGATAGTAGTGGCGCAGTCACAGTTTTAGATTCAACTAGTGGCCTCGCCATATCAAATCCTAATGTCGCGATACATTTTACTCCGAGTACGGGAGGCAGATTGTTTTGCCCGACAAGTTCAATGCACACATCTCTAGAGTTTAACCGAACTACATATATAGGTTCAAGTTCAATACATCATTAGGCTGCTACACTGCTAGCCCTCTTTCTCTGCTTGGGTTCCAACTTTCTTCCTCTTTCCTTCACGTCCACTGGCTTCTTCATCTCCTGCCTTTTCCTCTTCCTGGGTGCCAATTTTCTTACCTTCACGTACCCTGCATCTCTGGGCCGAGCGAAGTCAGGCCAATCAGCACCAGAATCTTCTCCGACATCATCACTCCACTCGTTCTGGTTTTCTTCTGCAGCAAAATCACTGAGTCGGCTGTCTTGTTTCTTACCTTGCGCTTCCTGTAAAAAAACAGTAGATGGATTACTACCTTATATCTACAGACTATAAACAATTTTTTGTGTGAATGTACCATCTCATACCTAGGTTTGGGAGCATTAAGGGGACATCCGCTGCTCTATGGCCTATAAGATGGCAGGTCTTGCATCTGTTTTTGCCGTTCTTTGTAGCATAGGAAGACAAACCCTTCTTTTCGAGAAAATCTTAACCTATTCACCTGGGTCTTCCTCTGCCCCTTTTTGTAACTGGCTGGCAAATCTCGAAAGACAGTTGGACTTGAGGCCACTGAGATGGGTCTGTACATGGCTCGACAGATCCAGCATACGCAGCTCTAAACTTTTCCATAGAGTAGTAGTCTGACAAATACTGATCCAAATGTGGTAGAGTTCTTTTTCTTCACAAGAAGGCCAAGGCGTGGTCGCAAGGTTTCCCAGTATGCTTCACTCTAAGCAGGTGCATTCTCGCAGCTGGATGTTCACAACATCCCTTCTGCCACTCTTGGACATATCGACCACCTCACACCTTCTGCTGGTTGACGGGAGAACCTTAAGATGAGCAAGTCCTCGGCTTCTCTTGTGCAGTTGATGTACAACTAGCGGTGGGATATGTCCTCTAAGTCACATACCGATCTCTATCCTTATATTTAACAGCTTCATGATCATACCACGTATGCTGTCCATCAAGATATGAACAGGACGCACTTTTATGTCCTTCGCCTAGTTATTCAGGCATTCTGCAAGGTTGTTGTTTATGTAATCAACTTTGATGTCAGGGTTGAATTGACTCCTCTTCCATATTGCGAATGATGGATGGCTAAGTACTCTGGAAGTTTAGGGGCTTCGGCAAAAATCTTGCTCATGAAATATTCGCTGCTACTAGGTTTGTAAACTCTAGCAGCAGGAAACATGTAACGAAATACGCTGCCTGCGTAGTCTGAGTACAAGTTGAGCATCATATGGGCATGGCATTCTCTACCTTCAGCTCGTGGGAACACCTCCTTCACTGCATTCGTCAGCCCTTTGCATGCATCCGTGGATATAGCCAATGGATCCATGTGGCCTATTGATCTCCTGAGCTGCCTCATAAATCAGACCCAGTTTTCCTCTGTTTCTATTTCAAATAGCCCGAATCCACTAGGAACATCCAGTTGTGACCATCAAGTGTTGTGGTAGATGGCATGCAGCCTTTCCATTTGCCAGTTAGGATAGTGCTGTAAACACTCAGATACGGCCTGCAGGCATCCTTGAATCCCTAGATGCAAGGTTTAAGCGCCATGAATAATGTTTTGAAATATATTTTACCACCTACTGATTCGGTGTCAATCTCCACAACACTCCCCAGACACCTAGCTTGTACCTCCGCCTTGAAGTTGTACAACATCCTGAAGCTATTGGTCCAATCCCCGTGCAAGACCCCTAGAGCTTTCTCTTTACCTTTCCAAACCGTGTAATACGGAAGGACAATGTTGTATTTAGAACCGAGGATAGTCTGAATATTCTTCGTGGTCTCCTTAGGGTTATCCTTTAGTATGGACATAGATTGCATAGCCACCCACTCCATATCAGCCATTGAGGATTTCAGTTTGCTGCCTGTCGGACACATGTGTGGAGGGCCCATTTGTTCACCTGCAACACAAATTCATTTAAAAGATAAGCGGAGTCGACTAGTTGCTAGAAAGATATCGCACATCAATTGTAGTTATAGAGTGAGAAGAGAGAGAGTTCTAATGGTTTGCTGCATTCATTGCCCCATTGCCCCAATACCTAATTGCAGTCGACGCAGATTAGGCTCTTGCTATGATACTCCATGGACAATGTACCGTCCCATCCATTCATCCACGTTAACTTGCAAACGGCCTCATACCTGTCGGCAGAGTTCTTCAGTCTATTAACGTCAAACTCCCCCTTGATACAAAATATCGGAACGATATCCTGAACTCATGCATGCTCCTGAACTCGGTGCCGACCGAAATTATAGGATACTCGGGGTCATGTTTCATTTCTTCTACTTCAACACCCAAATCATCGACTGGAATACCAGCCTCATCATTAAGTTCCTCATCTATTTCATCATCACCAGATTCTTGATCCTCTACACAGTGCCTTCTGCTTCATCTGATTCAGAATCTTCACCATCATCTCTAATGCCTAGTACTGCACACATCATATTGACTCCCATGGGTGGGGCTGCACCATCGTCTCCACCCGGATGGACAGGAACATTGCCCCAATCCACCTCACCGGCAACTCTGTTTTCTCCAAGGCACTCGGTTGGTTCTGCTGCAACCACATGGGGTGGCTTTACATTTGCACGCATCCCAGGTACTTCAGTGGACAAACAACAGTCAGAATCAATTTCATCTTGAGTGTACAGAACCCTCTTGCTCTTCATGTGTACATCCTCCTTCCTGATGTAATCTTTCCTGATGGTATCGGTAGGGCTTGACATCCGCGTTCCATTCCCCATCGAACTAGGCTTTTTGCTGCCGCTCTTGGGTGTGATCTCCTTACTGCCTCCCGCTCCCCTCAGGGTGTTGGCTCTAGGGTGATGGCATTATTGCCTGACCTCTGCGGCTTGTTCTTTTTCGAATTAGCCCTTTTGCTGCTACTATTGGGCGTGCTCTCCTTTGTGCTGGCATTATTGCCTGACCCCAGCGGCATGTTCCGCTCCAAATTAGCCCTTTTGCTGCTATTATTGGGCGTCTTCTCCTTCGTGCTGGCATTATTGCCTGACCTCAGCGGCGTGTTCCGCTCCAAATTAGCCCTTGTTGCTACTATTGGGTGTGTTCTCCTTCATGCTGGCATAATTCCCTGACAGCGGCGTGTTCCGCTCCAAATTAGTATTTTTTTTCTACTCCCACTAGGTGTGGTAGCCTCCCGTGCTGGCCATCTTCGCATCTTTGCTACCACTCCTAGGAGTGTTCACCACCGTGCTAGCCCTCTTATCGTTTTTGCTGCTACCGTTCGGTGTGGCATTTTGACTGGATCTCAGGGGTGTACTCTGCGGCGTGGTCCCTTTTGTCGTGCGACTCTTGGGTGTCCACTTCTCTGGCATGGTCTCCTTGGTGACGTTCTTCTTTGGGTGCCCTTTCTGGGGATGCTCTTCCTGCTCCTCTTTATGACGCTCCTCTGTAAGACTCTCGTCTGTTCGAAGCTACCCTCAGTCGCACCAGCCCCAGTGATGCCATGGATTAGGTCACGCATGCCTTCTAAAAGTCCATCATCTCTATTGTCGAGTTCCAATTCCTCTCCAACCGTGAGCACTACCAAGTGGAAGTAAACTTCACCTCTATAATGTTTCCTTGTAAACGGTACGACTAAATCTCTGGTATCTTTCACTTTGATAGCCGTTTTGCTCCTGTAACCATAATATACAAACGTGCTTCCTGGGAGGACCCCCACAACACCTTCACACGTAACGATGCCATCAGGTCAGATAACTCTCTACCACTTCAGGGTTGTATCTGCCAAGGATTACATCAAACTCGTCATAGAATTTTTTCTGTGCCATCATCTAATTTTGCAGTATAATCCGCGACACCGATACGAACGATTACTTTGCCATCATTAGGTTCTTCATGATAGAAACCTCCGAGAGGTTCGAGAGATGGAGCGGCACCATCAGACCCAACCCCAATGCCACCGCCCGCCATCACTAGCGTCATCGTTAGCTGGATCAACCTCGGTGGAGTACCAGGACCAGGAGAAAGGGGAGGGCCCTTAGCAGTGGGAGCTACATTACATGGTGGACAGGCATGGCCCCTTCTAACGGGAGCCACAAGGATCAGCTGCTGCCATGCCACATCGAATATCAGGAGCAGTTCCCACAAGAACAGTGTTTCGAGTGCTAGCAGAGTCCAGACCATGAGCTGGCTTCAGACCAGCAGCTCGCTAAACCCGAGCGGGGTTCGAGGAGGAGACAATGCATCAGTCTTTGCAACAACTGGGGCAGCCTCCGGAAGCCTTAGTTTGCTCAACAGCGGCAGGGATTGGGTCAACAACGTCTAGATCAACAACAACACGAGGACGACCAGTACCAGCAGATTCCAGAGCACGGGTTCACACAACTTGAGGACGGTTTCGAGGAGGAGCAGCACACAAGGCAGCGGTCTTGGGAACAACAGCGGGGCAAATATCAGCATGGATTGGGTGAGCAGTAGCCGCAACAACACGGGCACGGGGACAGGGACGACCAGTACCAGCAGATTCCAGAGCAGAGTTTTCCACAACGGCAATACGGGGACTCCTACGAGGAGGTTGCCTGACAGAAGCATGTCGCGGATGAGGAACCACATTTTGCTCAACAACAGCAGGGGTTCGAGTTAGACCTTCCTATCCAATAATAGCTGGGCGACTCCTAGTAGCAGGAGCTTCCTCATCCAGTATGTTACACACCAGCATAACCACGCGAAGCCTAACATGCTGTTTCATCAACCCAATTAGCTGACTGTCACACGCTATAGGAACCTTGAAGCCTCGTTCATCAACGATGCTGAACCGTGCAGTCTGCTCTGGCCTCATTTCAGCAAGTTCACGCACAGCAGCAACCAAACCAGGGATAGTGCATAACTGCACAAGCGCTACTTCCATCTTCAGATTCTGAGCTTGTTTCCATGTGCTCTTCCCATGTGCTATTTAATGAGGTAGCCGCAGATGGCCACCAGAACCGTGTATTTGGGTTCAGCGGAGATCCTAGTTGATAGAAAATTGGAGACAAAAGATAAGAATTGTTTTTCAGCGTCGTGCTAGCAAACAATTATATGTTCGATATATCTCTGTAATTCCAATAGCCAGCTAGCAGTTATAGGTAGTGCGAATAGCAAAGAGAAGAGTAGCTCACCCGCAATTAGCCAGAAGTACTTCCTCGGCAAATGGATCTGGCATCCTTCGCGCTTCTCAGCTCGTCGGCGATAGAGGCGGGCTAGATCGTCGCAACGACTGGCACAACATTCGGCATTAGAGCTCGTAGCAGCGAGTAGGCGCAGCAACTTGGCACCAGGAGTCAAATGCCTGAAGAGATCATTCTGGTTGGAGAGGGGATTTCGACGCCGCTGGTGCTAGGGTTCATGCGAAAGGAGGGAGGGAGTGGATTTGTGAATTTGGTCAACGCACCATGCTCCTTTAGTCTCTCGTTTCGCATACGTGGTTGCCGCGTTGGCGCTCGCATCACGAAATATTACTGACATGAGGGTCCCGACCATCTACTTCACTTCAGGGGCAGTTTCACGGCATGTTTGGATTTGGTAGGGGTGAGATGAGTTTGCATCGAAATGGCCCCTCTCGGTAGTTGGCGGCCCAACATTTCAAAACACGACAATTTCAGGCAACTTAGGTACCGCGGTGCACTCGCCCTCGAACTTTGGTACTGCAGCCCGGTAGCCCCGTCGGTGGGACCCGGGTAGGCATCCTGTCTGAGTCTTCGAGTGGCCACGCGGTGAGGCATCGTGTGCATGAGGACCACGCATTGATCGAGCACTGCCCTTGGGTGAAGCATGGTCTTGGCTCTATATTCAGTGTGCAATCTCTATTGTGTTAGACACCATAGGCCAGGTGTCTTTGTCTTCGGGAATCCTTCAGAGTCGGGAGGTGGATCTAAGGACGTACCTAGGGAGAGCTCCCTGAACCTCCCGGATGGGCACTCTGCGGGACGCCTGTCCTGGTCCCCACGGTACCGTGACTCGTGGAGAGCACAGAACCGCCAGTAGTCCCCGGGCGAGGTGCCGTTCCATATGGTTTGTGACTCGAGGTGGTACCCCACCCATCCATGGCATCAGACCGAGGGGGCAACTCATGGAGTTTTCCTAGGACTTGGCCTACAGATTCTGACGAAGATCTTGATGTCTCGGTTCTGCTGCCTAGGGGAATCCAAGGGATTGTCCTTGCAGTAGCTTGAGTCATCGGTGCAACGCTTGGTGGCTTAACCTCCTCAGCCTATTTAAATGGCCTCGAGGAAGGAGTCCGCATCCATCACTCATCTTTTATAACTTCTTGTTCTTTGCTCTCTATAGATGAATGGCCATTGTCCACCTTGCTGACCATGCACTAGCATCAAGAAGGCTGCTCCTTCTGGCTCTAGAAGGTTGGCTTCCACTAGGCGGCGGTGAGGCAGCTTGATGGAGAGGACGGCAAGGTCATGGACGAGGTCTTTGCTTGGAGACGGATAGTTCCCCCGCGGCGGCAGCTCCTCAGGACTCGTCGACAGATTTTGTCTGGCTTCGAGTTTTACATGAGAGTGCATCGAGAAAGTGTGGGAACAATGCGTCTTCCTAATGTCTTCGCTTGGTCCTTTGGCAGCCGCCGCTGCCCTTGTAGGCTGATGCTTCAGCCCGCCGACTGCTACAACACCATCTAGGGGGTTGCGTCTGCTCCGAAGAGGGCGGAATCATGTGTCTTGGGAGGGGGTGGACCTGCTTCTCTGAGACCCATTCCCTCCAACGGGGAGACATCCTTGTAGTCACGTTCGATGGGGTGGAGACGCTTTCCATCAAGGTGTTTAGCAGCAACCAACACCGCGTTGACTACTTCCACGAGGAGGGGCTCCGACCCCGTGGAGCTCCCCGCCTGGATGCTTACCGGAGACCCCTCGTTGAGCGAGTAGGTTGGACTTGTGTAGGTTTTACCAAGGAATACAACATGTAAGGTTTCTGGAGATGTGCTCTGCTTTACCTATTCCAGTTGTAATTCTGCATCTATTATCCCAAAATAAACAAGGGCAGATATCTGGCATTGTCCCCTTTTGTCTCCTGAGTGTTTTATGTTGTGGGTGCTCCGAGGGTGACAAGGTTCGCTCCTTGTTCACCCCCAAAGTGCTTCATGGTGCATTTCCTTTCTAGCGGTCAGCCGCTAGAGCATCTTACAAGTAGAACCTACGAAGATGTATTCATGTAAGTGCTCGATATTCCACGAGTTTTCCACGGGACTACCATCTTCGGTCTCTAGGTGGACTGCTCCGAGCCTGGAGACTTGTACTACCCGGTAAGGGCCCTCCCACTTTGGTTGTAACTTATTACCGCCCTTCCCAGGACGAGCCCGACAAAGGACCAAGTCACCTTCTTGAATGGTTCGAGGTCGGACCCGGTGACTGTGATAGCGCCGCAAGCTCTACTAATAATGAGCCGCGTGAATAATCGGTAGGTTGCGAGCCTCTTGAAGGAAGTTGATGTCATCAATGCGACATTGCCCCTAGGTGGCCTCATGGTAAGCTCGCACCTGGGGACCTACTGCAGCTCGGTGGAAGCACAACCTCGGCTCCATAGAGCAAGGAGAAAGATGTTTATCCCATGGACCTGCTCGGGGTGGTCTAAATCGACCAGAGGACGGCCGGGATCTGTTCGATCCATCCCCCCACTGGCTTTGAATCGATCGAAGGTCCGGGTCTTGATCCTGCGTAGCACCTCCACATTAGGGCGCTCCGCTTGCCCATTGCTCCGGGGTGGGCCACTGAGGCAAAACATACCTTGGTGCCGAGGGTGTCATAATAGGCGAGGAAGGTGCCGCTTGTGAACTATGATCCATTGTCGATGATGATCCGGTGGGGCATGCCGAAGTGGACATGATGCCCCGGATGAATTTGACATGTCCTGAGAAGTGACGCCCGCCGGGCTCCACTTTAGGCCACATGGTGAACTTGTCTATGGCAACGAACAAGTTTGGTACCCCCCACACGTACCCCGCCCGTGGGAGGGCTCCCATGATGTCTAGCCCCCACACAGAAAATGGCCATGATAGGGGTATAGTTTGAAGAGCTTGAGCTGGTGGTGTATTTCTTTGGCGTGGAATTGGTAGGCGTTGCAGGTTCTGACCAAGTATTCGACGTTTGATAGTGCCATTGGCTAGTAGAACCCTTGATGAAACGCTCTCCCTGCCAAAGTCCGGGAGGCGAGGTGACTCGAGCACTCTTCCTTGTGGATCTCAACGAGGATCTTGCAACCTTCTTCCTGAGAGATGCAACGGAGCAAGTTGCCGGATTCACTCTTCCGGTAGAGGTCTCCATCCATTAATGTATACATCTTGGCTTGTCAGAATAATTTCTTGGCATCGGCATGGTTGGCAAGGATCTCCTGGCTCTGGAGGTACCTTAGTATGTTTGAAGCCCAGGGTAGCCTAGTCATCTCCTCCGTCGGTCGGCGCTCTTGCTGAGAAGGACTCCCGAGTCTTCGTTCCTGGGGCACACAGCTCCGCACCCGATGATTCACATATGAGGGGTGTTGCTGAGGGCTCTCCCTGGGGCTTCTTGTAGGTTTGCTTCCTTTCTGCATCTTTGTTCCCGGGGAACACAACTCTGCACCCATTGCTTCGCATACGATGGGTTGTGCCGAGGCTCTGATACGTTGCTAACGTATCTATAATTTTCTATGTTCCCATGCTTGGTTTATATCTACTTTCTTATGTTTTGTCCACACTTTGAGTATTGTTATACACTTTCTTGA
>CAJUXJ010001307.1:0-26515 GCA_910589775.1 Avena eriantha
GTCTGGCTTGTCCCACTGCTGCATCCGATCGGCTTCCGCCTCCAGCGGTGGAGGTTGTTCCCTCCCGCTGTCCCGCTAAACCTCGACGATGTCTCTGCTTCTCGGCCCTACCGGCCTCGCTTCGTGGACGGCGGTGACACGATGGCGATGACTGCAAGATTGTGGTGGGTGAGCTCGTGGGGGGCAAGTTGGGCGGAACAATTTAGCGCCCCAGTATCTGGTTTGAGGGGTCGGGATAAATCCTTGCCGTTTTGGCACCGATGGGGCGACGCATGCGGGTGTCGTCGTCCTTCCTGAAGGGTGTCGGATGTACCTCTCCACCATCCTATAGAGTACCAGGGGAAACCCTAGAACTCGGCCCGGGGGTCCCCTTGGTTCGGTTCGAGCAGCAACGTCGTCATCGTCACTCCCCCTTCTTGGAGGTGCTGCTTGGTACGCAAGCTTCAGAGAGCTAGAGCGTGGTGGAACTTCTCTGGTGACGCAGTGGTGGCGAGTCATCTCCTCTTTCATTGAACCATCGTTGTTGGCATTGTTTATTTTTTATTTTCTCTCTTATTTCTTTTGGGCTAGTTTTGTGTTGTTGGCTCCAGCATTGGAATTACAGTTACATCGGTCGGTTGTTATATTAATATAGCAGGGCACAAGCCTATTTCGAGAAACAAATCATTGAAGGTAAAAAATTAAGGATGAAGATGAAAAAAGTAGTATCATTTGCCCCTAAACATCCATCCGTGGTATTCTTGGCTAACTCTGCTACTGCATGAGAGTGCACAACAATACGTACTACCAACAACACAAAAACAAGCACTAAGTTTAGAGGCCATATGCCTAAATGTTTTGATTATAGAGACAAAATTCAATTGTGCTCCTATGGATGTCATTATCCTAGCAAGGTACTCCATTTCAATGGAGCCTCCGGAAGTCCTTGCCCATACCTTAGCAGTCCTAGCCACTCAGCTTCATGGCGCATGTGATGCCTTAGGGCTATTTGGTAGCCTGCAGATGGTCTAGCCAAGGTGGGGGCGACGAAAATGTGTCGATTGATTACCCACATGTCCTTTTGGCCCGCATGAGTCCGAACCTTAAAGCATCCCTTAGCCAGGACTGGGGCAACGCTCGAATCGGTTGTTTCCCTAGAACCACCCTCGCTGCGTGCAAAAAGGAAACGCGGCGGTCGAGCTCGTACAGGCAGGGAGATGGTGGGAGGCCGCACGGGGCCTCGAAATTCTGGCGGAAGGAATTCGCTCACCGCCCTCCCGCTCCCCTCCCTATTTATAGAGGGCGGTCTTCCGTCCCCAAAATCCAAATCCAGCATTCCACCTCCCCCCTCGAGCTTTCCACCCATCAGATCTAAATCGATGTCGTTCGATTCTTCTGCCTCCAGCACGAAGACGGTGGTCCTGCCATCTTTGGCGGTGAGCATAGCGTCTATTGGTTGTCCTACTTCACCTTGGACCTTGTCGACGATAGTACTTCCGGGTACTCCGGCAAAGGCGACCATGGTGAGCTTGCCGTCAACAAAGGCGACCAAGGAGACGATGAGCTTGCCGTCTGACGAGGGGTAACCTCGAAAATGTCCATGATGATGGACTTAGGGTTTTGCGGAAAAGGGAACACTGGGGATTTCGTCGGATGTCAGGCAAACAAGGGAGTCGAAGTCGCATGAATACTTGATGAATACACTATTACAGATTGCTTGGGGGTTTTCCGTTATCCTCTCATAGGCTTCTCTCATCCTATATATAAGGGCGGGTCCCAAAGCCATATTAGGATAGGTTATATATGTATGATTACAACTTTAACACAATGTTGGTTCATAGTTCCTTTCCAAATACAACTAAAGCTTTCATCGGATGCTTCTTGGGCCATCATCTCGAATCTTCATGGGCCGTAAGCCTTTATGCAATTAGGGTAACAAATCATAAGCACGCAAGTAATCATACCCATGTGAGTAGCCCCAGACTCTACCTGAACCGTAGATTCTGGTTGAGTCTCAAAGATATGTTCAGTTTTCATGCTGTGAGATTATATGAATTTTTTCTACTTTTCTTGTTTTATAGGGATTTGATACAACATGCCCGATGCATCCGATGGATCAAGAATCAGTTAATTGCTCCCGGACAAAAACACTGTAGACCTACATCAAACTCAAGTCCCCATGTCTGAATTCGGAATTATAACTGGCATAATTCACTTCGAGCCGTTGAGGTCTTATCGAATACTGAATCTCAGTCCTATTTTATCGGGTACACAACACATCCGTAGGGATTTTTCATCATATCGTTGATATGGATATTTGACTGGTAGAGCGCATTCTGGTGCGATTACTAGGCCACATAGGACGAATCCCGGGGTCTTACCTTCATGTCTTTGGACACATCATTCGGAGTTTTATCGTGACCGGTGCGATCCGAGATTTTTGTATTTGATTTTTATCGACCGCCTTGTTTGGCTGCTGGAATTTCTGAAATTTATCGGATTTTTGTTTTAATGATTTTATAGACTCTACCGATGGAGTAACCTTTTGAGGATACATCAAAGTAAAACTCACAGGTCTAGTAAAAAACTGTTTTAACTTTATATGCACAATTTAATTTCTATCGGGTGCGCGCCAGCGCTCCTGATGGGAGTAGCTCCTAAGGCTATGTTCGGATGCCTGTATCTGGACATAGGCTCATAATTATTGTTAGTTTTATCAGAAAAATGCTTATAGAAAATAGAGATCCACTTCTTTATTGGTAAAAAAGTATAAATAAATATTCAGAGTATGAAGAACTTATCTTTTATTTATTTTCCGAAGCTGAAGATACATTATTTGGTGGATTTCTACCTGGACATTGGCCTTTATACTTTGGCTAAGAAGACGTGCCATAGGCCTTATTTGTAATTTAAATTGCGAGAAAACATGAATTTAAGCATAAAAATGCTATAGTTATGCGATGTTCCATGGATTGGAGTATTTGACTCATGTCTTCTTGTCTTGTAGCCGATATGCTCCTCCAGGGCTAACTTCTGTAACGATGTAAGGCCCTTCCCACGGCGACTCTAGTTTTCGGTGACCATCTTGCTTGAGGCGAAGAACTAGGTCCCCTACAGCGAAGGACCTAGGACGCAAACATCGACTGTGATAGTTGTGCAAAATTTGTTGATATATAGTCGCTCTTTGTAGGGCAGTGTCATGGGATTCATCAAGTGCATCAACGTCGTCTTCAAGTGCTTCTCTTGACGCTTCTTCATCATATGTAGATACTCGTGGGGAGTCGTGTGATACTTCGACTGGAAGGACGGCCTCAGCGCCATGGACCAGAAAGAAGGATGTTTCTTGTGTCGAATTATTTGGAGTAGTACATAAACTCCACAAAACAGATGGTAACTCATCAACCCATGCTCCTTTTTCCCTATCGAGCAGTGCTAGTAATCTTTTCTTGAGGCTAGCAGTTACTAAGCCATTGGCCTTTTCCACCTGCCCATTGGTTTGCGGGTGGGCTACTGAGGTGTAGCTTACTTTGATACACATCTCCTCACAATATTTCTTGAACTCATTGGAAGTAAAGTTAGTTCCATTATCTGTGATGATGCTATTTGTCACACCAAACCGGAACACTATGGATTTGATAAAATTCACAGCCGAAGTTCCGTCCTGACTGGTGATAGACATTGCTTTAATCCATTTAGTAAATTTGTCGACTGCTACAAGAAGAAAGACGTGTCCTACTTGAGATGATTTGTGAAGTTTGCCCACCATATCGAGTCCCCATTGAGTGAAAGGCCACAAGAGGTATAGGATTTAACTCAGCTGTGGGTGCACCAGGTTTTGTTGCGAATTGCTGACAGGCCTCACATGTTCTAACTATATCCTTTGCATCTTGTACTGCTGTAAACCAGTAGAATCCTACCCTGAATGCTTTGGAGGCAATTTCTCGGATGCTACCATGATGGCCACATACTCCTTCATGTATATCCCCGAGTATAACTTTTCCTTCGTTGGGTGTGACACATCGCTGTAGCACACCTGAAATGCTTCTTTTATAGAATCCCTCTTTGATGATTCTGAAGCCTTTTGATCTTCGAGTGATTCGCCGAGCTTCTGTCACATCTTCGGATAGCTCTCCTCTAGTCATATATGCTATGTATGGCTGCATCCATGTAGGCTCTATTATCATGACCTCATCAGCTTCTGGTTCTTCTTCTATGATTTCCTCTATACTCGTGCTAGCTGGTGGAGCCCCCGAGTCCTTTCGCGGCTTAATATATTTTCCTGCCTTGGGTGCTATGACCTCAGAAACTCTCTTGGCCTTGATAGACCGCTCAGTTTTTCTTCCAAAAAAACCCCGAGTGGTACTGGTAGGCACAGGGACCCGATGTTTGCTAGATTGTCGGCTTCCTTATTGCTTGCTCTTCCTATGTGTGACACTTCGTATCTATGAAACTGAGTCTCCATAATGCTATACAGATCACGGTAGTCAACCATGTTATCACGGACAGCATCGCATTTGTTTATTGCTTGATGTGCTATAAGATTGGAGTCATCAAATATCTTAAGGCGAGTTGCACCGCAAGCTTTAGCCATACGCATACTATGCAACAAGGCCTCATACTCAGCTTCATTATTGGATGCGTTTGTGAAACTCATCCGAAGTATATATCGCATTTTATCGCCTTATGGTGATACTAATATGACTCTTGTCCCTGCTCCTTCTGTTCTTTCCATCAAATATATTATCCATGCACTAGAGAGGTCAGGCGGGCCTGCACATTGTAGTTCGGTCCATTCGGTGATAAAATCAGGCAGAACTTGTGACTTAATTGCTTTACGCTTCTCGTATGTGATATCCCGAGGGGAAAGCTCAATGCCCCATAGATAGACACGTACATTTGTTTCTGGATTATTGAGGATTTTGGACAGGGGTGCTTTGTTAACCACTATGATTAGGTGTTCTGAAAAAATGGCGTAACTTATGTGTTGTCATAAATACTCCATATGCTAGTTTCTGATAATGCGAGTACCTTTGTTTGAATGGCGAGAGGACCTCGCTCAAGAAATAAACTGGTCTTTGAACACCATGGGTTTTCCCTTCTTTGGGTTGTTCTACGACCAGAACTATGTTGACCACCTGATGATTTGTGGCGGAGATGTAAAGAAGTAAAGGCTCTTTCTCGGGTGGAGACACGACGATGGGAGATGTCGAAAGTGTCCTTTTGAGATATTCAAAGGCGCGCTGAGATTCTTCTATCCACTCGAATTTATGTGATTTCCTCATAAGGGTATAGAATGGTAGTGCTTTTCTCCTAACCGAGCAATAAATCTGCTGAGTGCCGCGACTCGCCCAGCTAGCTGATGTACACCTAGAAGATTTGTTGGTTTTTTTCATTGTTACAATCACCTGTATTTTCTCATATTAGCTTCGATTCCTCTTGCTGATATGAGGTATCCGAGGAGTTGCCCTGCTGGGACTCCAAAGGAGCACTTCGTCGGGTTATGTTTGATGCAAAATTTGTTGAGGTTCTCAAATGTTTCTTGGAGATGCTTGATAAGTGAAGACCCTTGCTTTTTTGTAACTATAACATCGTCATTGATATGTTGCCCCGACATTCTTGATACCAAAGGGCATTGTTGTATAGCAGAATACGCCATAGGGCGTGATAAATGTTGTTTTCTCCTGATCCTCCTCCTTCATCCAAATTTGATGGTATCCTGAATACGCTTCCAAAAAGGAAAGACGTTCGCACCCCGCAGTTGCATCGATTATTTGATCGATTCACGGTAGTGGGAAGTGATCTTTTGGTCAATGTTTGTTCAGCGCGGTGAAATCAATACACATCCGCAGTTCTTTTGTATTTTTCTTTGGGATGCATACTGGGTTTGCAACCCTCTCTGCTTTCTTTAATTCTTTGATGAAGTTGGCGTCAGTGAGGCGATGGAGCTCCTTTGCAATGGACTTACGTTTTGGTTTTTCGAAGCGACTGTTTTACTGGCTTCACCTTGGGGTCTAAATTCAATGCATGCTCAGTGAGTTCCCTGGGAATTTCCAGCATGTCAGAAGGTAGCCATGCGAAAATCTTCCAATGCTCACGGTGGAATTCGATGAGCGCGCTTTCCTATGCGGGATCGAGATTTGAGGCCACAAATGTGGTTTTCTTTGGGTCGGTAGGATGGATCTGTACTTCCTTTGTATCTTTTGTAGTATCAAAAGCCTGGTCAAGATTGACACATGCTATCGCCAGAGGTTCTGCGGTTGCTGCCGTTTTTAGCTGTTCAAATTCTGTTGTCATCCTAAATTATTCAGAGATTTATTGAACTCTTGATCACAATTGTCGGATCGTGTGAAGTTTCCTTTGACTGTTATGACTCCTTTTGGTGATGGGTCTTCATAACTAGATATGCATAATGCGGGACTGCCGTGAATCGTACGAAATCTGGCCGTCCTAGGATCATGTGATACTGTGATGGCCAGTCTATGACTTTAAACTCGAGCTTTTCTCACCTGAAATTTTCCTTGGATCCAAAAACAACATCAAGAAATACTTTACCTAAGGGGGTTTCAGCTTTACCTAGTACTATGCCATGGAATAATGTTTTTGTTGGTGCTAGATTTGCCAATGAGTAATTCATTGCTCTTAGTGTTTGGCGTAAATCAGGTTTATGCTACTTCTCGCATCCATAAAGACTTTGCTCATGTCGAATCCTCCCACTTGCGCTTCTACTATCAAGGCTGAATGGCCCGGTCACGATACTCGAAGCGGGTGATCAGCTCTATTGAATGTGATTTCTTGTTGTGACCAATGAAGATACGTGGGTGTGGCTAGTGGATCTACCTTGGCCATGTTGATTGTCTTGTAATTAGCTTTTGGATCCTGTTGGATGGGCCTATTGGATGGGCGTCCTTTCTGAATCATTGGCATTGCTCCCTTTTGAAAGAACATTTCATGTTTTCCTATGTTTTGCGTGTTAGATAACAATACTATGGAGACTTTTCATGTGTGCTAAGTGTGCAGGAAGTTTTGAGGGGGGGGGGGCGGATAATCTGCCCCTCCAAGGGCCGGATAATCCGGCCTACCTCATCTCTCAAGGAAGCCAAGGCGCGTCGCTCTGTGTCCAGTCGGATTTTCTCCCGGAAAATCCGAACTAGGGTGGTTTTTCCTCCCCAGGCCGGATAATCCGGGTTTCGCAAGGGCCGGATAATCCGGCCCCCAGTTTTCGAGAAAAAGGAGCCAACGCGCGTCGCTCGGTATCCGGATGGATTTTCTCCCAGAAAATCCGAACTGGGGCGGTTTTTCTTCCCTAGGCCGGATAATCCGGCCTTCGCATAGGACCGGATAATCCGGCCCCCAGAAGTTGATCAAGGGCAAGCACGGCGCGTCTCACTGTGATATGTGAGCTTAATATCATTTCTCTTAATATCATGTTGTGATATGTGAGCTTATTGATGAGTATTGGTCGTGAACCCAAGATATATCTTCGCGGTGTCACACCATACACTCCAACAAGGTGGCTTCGGCCACCGCCCTCTCCCTTGTGGAGAATTGGCTATTTTTGGATGTTATTTGCGTTCTCATGTTCTTATGGGAATCACACTCAATCTTGGCTTTTGTTTGATTTGGATTTTGCAATTTTGAGTGTCTAGTACCATCTCAGTTTGGCTCTCTTAATCCCAAGCCTTCCCTACCCCTAAGCCATCTATTCTTGCACATAAGTCCCTTGTACACCTTGTGGGGGTGTTGTTTGGGGACGCGCGGGCCTGGTTCTGTGTATAACAGAATCCCAGAATTTAGGCCGGATAATCCGGCCCAAAGTGTTGGCCGGATAATCCGGCCCTGGCGGATTTGGTCTTAAAGGGCATGGCTCAGGGGGAAGGGCTCATAACGAGCAGCACTTCTCTTCCAGCCCTCACCTTCTCCCCAGCCGCCGCCTGCCGCCCCTCACCCTCCCCGGAACGTCTCCGGCCACCGAATTTTTCAGGCCTCCCCGGATCTTCTTCTCCGCGCCTCTGGGTACCTTCTCCTCCGCGTTCTTCCTCCAATGAGTGAGGGTAACTCCCTCTCTCCCCATCTTTGGCTAGATGTGTATCTTGTTGGGTGGAACGTTGTCTAGAAGGATGTGTTTTCGCATAGAACTCATAGTCTTGCAGTTTCTAGGCCCGATCTACTTTTTGCATGCATTCTAGGTGAAATCGAAAATTTCTGCCAGGGCCGGATTATCCGCCCCTGGCCAGGCCGGATAATCCGGCCTGACAGATTCAAGTCTGCTTCAGTTTCACTATGGTGTATGCATTGTGTAGTTTGTCCTATGAACTTTTTGACTACTTTTTCCATGCTCTCTCCTGGACTTGTGTGTATGATTATCCCCTTGCTATCGCATTTATTCTCCTCACAGGTGGTTCCGGTGTTTCCAAGACCTACAAGCGCCGTCCTCGCGCCAAGTACTTTCGGGACGATGGTCAAGGTAACCTTGTGGACGAAGCTGAATTGAGGAGAAGGAAGAACGAAGAGAGACGAATGGCTGAACAATCCAAGAGGACTAGGAAGGGGGTGTCCAAGAGGAAGGGCAAGGAGCCCAAGATCAACTAGAGGGCTTTGGATGTAGTCTCCTTTTCCGCCATCCGTCACCGTGACTTGTTTGTTGAGCTACCTCGTGATGTTGACCTGGGGGATACCCGCTTTTGGTGTGTCGAACAGAAGGGGATTTATGAAGACATCTATGCCAGGCTGAACATTAGGCCTATGCACCCTCTGGTACTTGCTGATGCTTTGGAGAAGGCGCATCTTGTGGATGCGATGTATGTGGCTGAGAGGATGGGGCTGCACCATCTCATGTCCCTCAAGTGCTCCTTTGACTCTGAGGTGGTGAAGGAGTTCTTCTCCACTTTGGTGATTTGTCGAGATGAGCGTCGCACTATGAAGTGGATGACTCATGATAGGCCAATGACTACTGATTTTCACGTGTTTGTTGAGGTTCTGGGGTACTCCTTCCGCAGCAGGGATAGAGCCAGTGGCCACCGCATCATCACTCAGTTGAAGCCCAACAAGGATGCAGCTCTCTCTCCGTGCACTGTGGACAATGGCATTGTCGGTACTGTGGCTGGTCTTGCTCCCATCTATGCTGCTTTGGTGGGTCTCTTCCGTTACTCTATTACACCGAGTGGGGGCAACAATGACAGCATCCGTGGTCACCTTGTTCAGCTACTTCAATTTTCTCATGAGGTTGCCTCCTGCGAGGACGAGTCAGTGCAGTATAGGCTGGATGTCATGGACTTCATTTACCATGAGCTGTGTGATGCTACGTTCAACCGTCTGTCCATTCCCTATGCGCCCTACATTATGATGCTCATCCGCCACCTGCTTCCTGCCGAGGAGTTCCACATTGACTCGGTGCACAAGGCCAAGAAGATATACAACAAGGTTCGGAAGACTTCTCACCCCTCCTCTACTCCTAAGGGCCTCATGAGGGATGCTCGCAGGCCCCTAGTGCCTCCCGTGGCTCGTGAGATCAAGCAACTGAACTGGTTCCAGCGTCACATTCTCTGCATGGGCGTGGACACGCGCAAGGGTCAGTACGAGGCATATAGGCAGTGCCATGAGTTGGCTCACTCCCAGCAGCTCATTCTCCACCACGTGTCTAGCGCTTCGGGTGCTCCTCCGGCTCCTTCACCTCCCACTCCATATGCTCGGTGGAACTCTTCCTCCGGGCTGAACTATGGTGAGCTGGAGCGTCACTTGTTCCTCTCTGCGCCTGCTACTAATGCTGAAGATGAGGAAGGTGATGGGTTCGTAGCATGGAAAACAAAAAATTCTACCGCAAGAACGAACAAACCCAGATCTAATCTAGATAAAAGCCAAGATCTAATCTATTAGACATGTGCAACGAGATAGCTCTGTACTAACCCTTCTAGATCCGAAAGCGTTACGAGATTGGATCTCGTGGTTGATGTAGTCGATCACTTGCCGATCTCAAGATCGATGTGGACGATCCTTCGGCGCCGCGTTCCGGCAGCGCTTCCGCAGTCGGTCACACGTAGGGAGTCGAAGCAGACCTTCCTCTCCCCGTTCTAGCGAGCAGCGAGGTAGTAGATCTCTCCACGGAATCCCAGCAGCACGACGGCGTGGTGGGTGGTGGTGGAGTAGAGAATTCTGCAGGGCTTCGCCTAAGCCAGAGCAAGGGAAGGAGGAGGAGAGAGGCAACTTGAGATCTAGAGAATAGAAGGGGCAAAGGGGCTTTGTGCCTCCACCCCTCTATTTAAAGGAGGGAGGGCGCCATGGGAGGGGGAGTCATAGTAGGACTCCCCTCCCTCCTTGGCCGGCAGGATTGGGAGTGGGGGGAGGAGTCCTCCTCCCCCACTACTCCTTGTCTTGCCCCACAAGGATTCCTTATCCTTTCTTGGTTTTCAAGTAAACTCCAAGAAATCTTCTAGAACCTTCCGGAACGTTCCGAAACCTTCTAGGAATCCCCATACAAATACTCCGGAAGATTTCCTAACTTAGAAAATGATCCCCAATATATGAATCTTATTCCTCGGACAATTCCGGATCTCCTCGTGATGTCCCGGATCCAATCCGAGACTCCGAACAACATTCGGTCTCCAACGCACATTCCATATCTACTTAAAACAACTTCGAACCTTAAGTGTGTCACCCTACGGTTCGTGAATATGCAGACATGATGGAGACACCTCTCTGATCAATAACCATCAGCGGGATCTGGAGATCCATAATGGCTCCCACATACTCAACGATGACTTCGTGATCGATAGAACCATTAACATACGAAACCAATTCCCTTTGTCACGCGATACTCTACTTATCCGAGGTTTGATCGTCGGTATCTCCATACCTAGTTCTACCTCGTTACTGATAAGTACTCTTTACTCGTTCCAGTGATATGTCATCCCTTGTGACCCAGTCACATGCTTGCAAGCTAACTAGATGACATTCCACCGAGAGGGCCCAGAGCATATCTATCCGTCATATGGATAGGACAAATCCCAATCTTGGTCCATGCGCTTCAACACATACTTTCAGAATACCCAATGACACCTTTATGACCACCCAGTTACGAAGCGGTGTTTGATGTCATCAAAGTACCCATCCGGTGATGGTGATTAACATAATCCTCATGGTCGAAGGATTAGGTTACTATGTATTTTAAAGCTTATAGCAAACGAACTTAATGACTTGATCTTATGCTATGCTTACTACGGGTGTGTGTCCATCACATCATTCTCCTAATGATATGATCTTGTTATTAACGACATCCAATGTCCATGATCAGGAAACCATGATCATCCATTAATCAACAAGCTAGTTTAACAAGAGGCTTACTAGGGACTCTTTTATGTTTACAAAACACACAAGTATTAATGTTTCCGATTAATACAATTATAGCATGGGATGTAAACATTTATCATAAACATAAAGATATAATAATAACCACTTTATTATTGCCTCTTGGGCATATCTCCAACAGTCTCCCACTTGCACTAGAGTCAATAATCTAGTTAAAAAACTTGTGCATTCAACACCTATGGCTTTCTGGTGTTGTATAGACACTATTGCTAGTGGTAAACATAATCTTCGGATCTGACACTTCTAGGTCCGTGTGTATTTGCATGTCCTTGCGTCTCTACGCATTACTCATTCTCCAATGAGATGGCATTGTATAAATTTGGTCCTTTGGTGAGACCTTTAGTTCCTTGGATTAAATTATGTTGATACAATTGTCATACAATGTATCTTCATAGTATTATCCCGCTATGAACCACGCCTAGTTTGATAACAAACTACTTAACACAAATGCCTCCTTTGCTGCTACTATAGCAGTTATATACTTAGCCTTTTGTTGTAGTATCCGTCACAATATCTCAACTTTGGAACTCATCCAAATCCATCATGGAACATCCTTTCCATTATATTGTGCTACCCATAGTCTAAATTGAGATAAATTTAATTTGTATCTTGTGACAAAACTAGTATCAATGTAACACTTTACAATGAACTACCTTTACCTATTTGTCACTTATACATGATATATTCTTAGTTCTTCCAAAGCTCATAAGAATATCTTTACTATTGTCCAATGATCATCTTATGAATCATTCTGGTATATGCTCATAACATTTAGAGCATAGGACATATCTGGATGTGTACATCTCAAAGAATGATTGATCAAAATATTCTTGTGATTTCACCAAGTGTCAAAACACTTGAATCTCGTGTCAACACACTTGAATCTTGATTTAGTCCTTTCCGTGCGTCAAGAACCTTTCTTGTTGTTTCCATATTGAACTCATTCAACATCTTATCTATGTACATTTGGCAAAACCATATTAGCGCCTCAATCTAGTCCATATAGACATTGATGCCTAATTCTTGGAGTTATGCCTAAGTCTTTCATCGAAATGAAATTCTTAACCTGTGTCAATAAAAGATACATTATTTCTAATCAACAATATGTCTTTCACATAATGTATTAGAAATATGTCTTAGCGCTCCCACTTAATTTCTTGCAAAATGCAAACATCTTCATCGTCTCTGATGAAATTAAACCTTTTAACGGTTTCATCACGATGAAGATTCCAACTGCGCGATGCTCACTTCAACCATTGAAGTTTTGCATACTCTTTAGCATCCTTTTAATTAACAAAACCCTTTGGATCGTGTCATGTACACGTCCTAGGTAACCATTCTATTAGAAGAACTTGTTTGTTTGTTCAACTACCATATACCAAAATATATGTAGTGGTTGCTACATTAATCCGTCCAGACTAAATATCGCTATGAAAGATCAAATCTTATCATAGTCAATTCCTTGAACATTGTCGTAAACTCTTTCCTGACATGTCGACTATTTCATAGATTTGAAACATCCATGTCTATTTCTTTATAGATCCAAACACGACCGATAGGCTTCACGCCTTTCCGGAGGGGTCTTCTAAGTTCAGAAACTTGATTTCTCGTGTATGGATACTATCACGGATTCCATGACTTCTAGTCATTTTATGGAGTCAGGGCCCATCATTGCTTCTTTGCATGTAGTCGGTTCATCATTGTCAAACAATAACGACTTGCTTATCAAATCTTACTATTTGATTCTTACCGACCCACAACGGTTCTATAGGAACTCTAATCTCCGAGATCACACCTTTTGTAATCACGAGAGCCATGAGCATTGTGGCTGCCACCCGGGACACTTTCCTGGCGCTGCGCTACTTAGCACATATAGCTAAGGTGCACAACCTTATCAAAGTTCTATTGTCCTCCCACTTAACTTTTCACGATAAAATTCCTTCTCAAGAAACTTGACGTTCCAAGCGACAAACTCTTTGTCCTCGGCGTTATGGAGAAATTCCCAACAATTCTTTGGAATAACCTACAAAGACGTGCTTATCCGACTTTGGTTGTAAACATTTTACTTATGCATAGCATACCAAAATTTAAGAAAAGACAATTCGGGTTTTATCCCAAACCATAACTCATATGGTGTCATTTCAACGGATCACGATAGAGCTCTTTTCAGTGTAAAAGCGGTAGTCACTAAAGCTTTAATCTTTAATATATAATGGCAGTTTCTATAAATGACACCTTTGATCTTACCATGTCAAACAAGGTTTCATTACATATCTTGAACACTCCATACTCCTATGGTGTTTTGGGAAATGCAAATCCATGGAACGATTCCTCAAATCTTAGGTGTTTTGCTAAACTTGTAACTCAAACATCTTTCTTTATGATCCAATCATAAACTCTTTTATTTTCTTGTTACAATGATTTTCCACTTCATCTTGAAAGTCTTTGAACATTTTTCAAATGTTTCATACTTCTTCCTTATTGAGTAAGTATATACATATACTCACTCAAATCTTCGGAGAAAGCATATGAAGTTGAAATCCATCGCCCACGACTACACATAATGGACTATATACATCAATATGTACAAATTCCAATCAGTTAGTCGTCCGTTCCTCTTTTGGCCTACGAACGGAGTTTTAATTATCTCAGGAAAGTATCACAAGCGTCATTTGATCCAAATCAAAGACTCCAAAAATCCATCAACATGGAGTTTCTTCATGTATCCCTTTCAATATAATTTAAACGGCGATGTCACTTCGCAAGTGATCTTTCAATCATTTGTCTTGCGACATTTTAGCATTAGTTTTATGGTCGTTATTTCTCCTACCAGACTTGTATATTATCCATCTATTATGGAATACGGTAATTATTTGAACAACCTTTTGTCGTCATAATACCTGATCAAAATAACAATTATTGAAACAAATCTTGAAGGCAAGCTTTGATGTTAACGAGCAACACAACAACCCTTTGTTTGTTTTCGATGAACATCATCACATTTCTCTTGCTAGTTACTTAGGCCATTGCAGTTCATGAATTGTGTTGTCCTGTATGACACTTCATACCAACCAATTCGGTATCCAATACCGGAAGAACCACATTGTTTAACAAGCAAGGAATACAACCATAACATGTATATCTTCTATATGCCTAAGTTGGACATCTCCAACCTTTTATTTTCTGCCAAATATTTTATAGATTCTCTTTCAGCAATTCCTTTTCTTTAAAAGAATCTATCAACATCAATAGTGGTGTCATCAACATGACACATGGTACAAAGCGTATATAGTCAACTACTAATACCTTTGGACTTGCACTTTGAGGTGATCACCATCATCAAATGTTTGGGCTTCTTTCAAAAATCCATTCTTTAGTAATCTTTTAGTGTAGTAAACATTTTACTTACATCTTCTATTCATCCTTATCATGACAACTTTCATGATCAAGCTGCTATAGCTTATAAAGGTGAATTGCGAGTATAATGTTTCTTTTTTCAAAACCTTTTGGAGGATTAGGACGACTAGCGTCTCCAACCTTCACAAATTCTCATCAAATATGAGGACGTATACTCTATCATGTTGTAACCAACACATTGTTTTAGATATCGCAATACCTTTCACATATGATGGTTTCTGAAACATTGCTTTCAGCTCTTAGATAAACTTGATATTAAAACAATCTTTTGAGTATCAAGAATCATGGAGGCAAACATGATACATTAGATACTAACACTGGAATTGTTACTCTTGATTTAATACTATTTATTAAACTTCATGGAGTAAATAGAGTTTGCTGAAAGTTTGCAATAGGACTTATAAACTTTAAATTGACATTCAAAACAATACGATACCAGTTCGTAAAGTAAATATCCAGAATTTCTATAGTTCCACTATCTCAACTATAACTAAGCGTAAGGTGGTGAACGGATGCCAATGACTACAACAAAACTATGCAAATTCACTTTGATTGTGTTTATGATAAATTGAGTTCGACTAATCCAAATTACAAATGAACTCCCACTCAAACAACATCCCTCGAGTTGTTTTAGTGATTACACGAACCAAATCCACTACACCAAGTCCGATCATCACGTGAGATGATGTAGCTTTAAAGGCGAACAATCAACATGTTCATCATATCATCCATATGACTCATGCTTTACCTTTCGGTATTCCGTGTTCCGAGACCATGTCTGTACATGCTAGGCTCGTCAAGGTTAACCTTAGTTTCCGCATGTGCAAATCTGGCTTGCACCCGTTGTATGCACACGTAGAGTCTATCACACCCGATCATCACGAGATGCTTCGAAACGACGAGTCTTAGCAACGGTGCCAACTAAGGACGAACACTTTATTACTTGATATTTAGTGAGAGGGATCATCTTATAATGCTACCGTCGCGATCTAAGCAATACAAGATGCATAAAGGATTAACATCACAGGCAATTCATAATTAGTGTGATATGATATGGCCCTTTCTTCTTGTGCCTTTGATCTCCATCTCCAAAGCACGAACATGATCTCCATCATCACCAGCATGGCGTCAAGGTCAGTGGCGCCGCTTCATGGTTGTCCATCATCACTAGCAACTATTACAACTACTTGGAACAAAGCTATTACAAGATGAATAGACACGCAGGTCTTAACAGAATTAAAGACAACCATTAGGCTCCTGCCGGTTGCCATATTACAACAAGGATCATTGCATACATCAAATATAATCACAATCACATGATGGCCATATCACATCACAAAACCCCTGCAAAAACAAGTTAGACGCCTCTAATTTTCTTTGCATGTTTTACGTGGCTTTGAGGCTTTCGAATAAGAACGGATCTTACCTACGAAACTGAACCACAACGTTGATACAAGTGCTATCAAGTTGCAAAGTGTAAATTGGATCTATACTATGGTGGAGAGAGACAGACACCCGCAAAGCCACTTGTGCAAAGCAAGTTACACGTCAAGCGTGGAGCAAGTCTCATGTGCGATGACATGTAAGGTTAGCCCGAGCCGCTTCATCCCACCATACCGCAAGATGCAAAGTACACAAAGCAAAAGACGGCACGAGCACCAACGCCCACAAAACCATTGTGTTCTACTCGTGCAACAGATCTACGCATAGACACGGCTCTGATACCACTGATGGGTTCGTAGCATGGAAAACAAAAAATTCTACCGCAAGAACGAACAAAACCCAGATCTAATCTAGATAAAAGCCAAGATCTAATCTATTAGACATGTGCAACGAGATAGATCTGTACTAACCCTTGTAGATCCGAAAGCGTTACGAGATCGGATCTCGTGGTTGATGTAGTCGATCACTTGCCGATCTCAAGATCGCGTGGACGATCCTTCCGGCGCCGCGTTCCGGCAGCGCTTCCGCAGTCGGTCACACGTGCGGAGTCGAAGCAGACCTTCCTCTCCTCGTTCCAGCGAGCAGCGGAGGTAGTAGATCTCTCCACGGAATCCAGCAGCACGACGGCGTGGTGGTGGTGGTGGAGTAGAGAATTCTGCAGGGCTTCGCCTAAGCCAGAGCAGAAGGAAGGAGGAGGAGAGAGGCAACTTGAGATCTAGAGAATAGAAGGGGGCAAGGGCTTTGTCGCCTCCACCCCTCTATTTAAAGGAGGGAGGCGCCATGGGAGGGGGAGTCCTTAGTAGGACTCCCCTCCCTCCTTGGCCGGCGGATTGGGAGTGGGGGGAGGAGTCCTCCTCCCCCACGACTCCTTGTCTTGCCCCACAAGGATTCCTTGATCCTTTCTTGGTTTTCAAGTAAACTCCAAGAAATCTTCCAGAACCTTCCGGAACATTCCGAAACCTTCTAGAATCCCCATACAAATACTCCGGAACATTTCCTAACTTAGAAAATGATCCCCAATATATGAATCTTATTCTCCGGACAATTCCGGATCTCCTCGTGATGTCCCGGATCCAATCCGAGACTCCGAACAACATTCGGTCTCCAACGCACATTCCATATCTACTTAAAACAACTTCGAACCTTAAGTGTGTCACCCTACGGTTCGTGAATATGCAGACATGATGGAGACACCTCTCCGATCAATAACCATCAGCGGGATCTGGAGATCCATAATGGCTCCCACATACTCAACGATGACTTCGTGATCGATAGAACCATTAACATACGAAACCAATTCCCTTTGTCACGCGATACTCTACTTATCCGAGGTTTGATCGTCGGTATCTCCATACCTAGTTCTACCTCGTTACTGATAAGTACTCTTTACTCGTTCCATGTATATGTCATCCCTTGTGACCCAGTCACATGCTTGCAAGCTAACTAGATGACATTCCACCGAGAGGGCCCAGAGCATATCTATCCGTCATATGGATGGACAAATCCCAATCTTGGTCCATGCGCTTCAACACATACTTTCAGAATACCCAATGACACCTTTATGACCACCCAGTTACGAAGCGGTGTTTGATGTCATCAAAGTACCCATCCGGTGATGGTGATTAACATAACCTCATGGTCGAAGGATTAGGTTACTATGTATTTAAAGCTTATAGCAAACGAACTTAATGACTTGATCTTATGCTATGCTTACTACGGGTGTGTGTCCATCACATCATTCTCCTAATGATATGATCTTGTTATTAACGACATCCAATGTCCATGATCAGGAAACCATGATCATCCATTAATCAACAAGCTAGTTTAACAAGAGGCTTACTAGGGACTCTTTTATGTTTACAAAACACACAAGTATTAATGTTTCCGGTTAATACAATTATAGCATGGGATGTAAACATTTATCATAAACATAAAGATATAATAATAACCACTTTATTATTGCCTCTTGGGCATATCTCCAACAGTCTCCCACTTGCACTAGAGTCAATAATCTAGTTAAAAAACTTGTGCATTCAACACCTATGGCTTTCTGGTGTTGTATAGACACTATTGCTAGTGGTAAACATAATCTTCGGATCTGACACTTCCAGGTCCGTGTGTATTTGCATGTCCTTGCGTCTCTACGCATTACTCATTCTCCAATGAGATGGCATTGTATAAATTTGGTCCTTTGGTGAGACCTTTAGTTCCTTGGGATTAAATTATGTTGATACAATTGTCATACAATGTATCTTCATAGTATTATCCCGCTATGAACCACACCTAGTTTGATAACAAACTACTTAACACAAATGCCCTCCTTTGCTGCTACTATAGCAGTTATATACTTAGCCTTTTGTTGTAGTATCCGTCACAATATCTCAACTTTGGAACTCATCCAAATCCATCATGGAACATCCTTTCATTATATTGTGCCACCCATAGTCTAAATTGAGATAAATTTAATTTGTATCTTGTGACAAAACTAGTATCAATGTAACACTTTACAATGAACTACCTTTAACTATTTGTCACTTATACATGATATATTCTTAGTTCTTCCAAAGCTCATAAGAATATCTTTACTATTGTCCAATGATCATCTTATGAATCATTCTGGTATATGCTCATAACATTTAGAGCATAGGACATATCTGGATGTGTACATCTCAAAGAATGATTGATCAAAATATTCTTGTGATTTCACCAAGTGTCAAAACACTTGAATCTCGTGTCAACACACTTGAATCTTGATTTAGTCCTTTCCGTGCAGTCAAGAACCTTTCTTGTTGTTTCCATATTGAACTCATTCAACATCTTATCTATGTACATTTGGCAAAACCATATTAGCGCCTCAATCTATCCATATAGACATTGATGCCTAATTCTTGAGTTATGCCTAAGTCTTTCATCGAAATGAAATTCTTAACCTGTGTCAATAAAAGATACATTATTTCTAATCAACAATATGTCTTTCACATAATGTATTAGAAATATGTCTTAGCGCTCCCACTTAATTTCTTGCAAATGCAAACATCTTCATCGTCTCTGATGAAATTAACCTTTTAACGGTTTCATCACGGTGAAGATTCCAACTCCGCGATGCTCACTTCAACCATTGAAGTTTTGCATACTCTTTTAGCATCCTTTGAATTAACAAAACCCTTTGGATCGTGTCATGTACACGTCCTAGGTAACCATTCTATTAGAAGAACTTGTTTTGTTTGTTCAACTACCATATACCAAAATATATGTAGTGGTTGCTACATTAATCCGTCCAGACTAAATATCGCTATGAAGATCAAATCTTATCATAGTCAATTCCTTGAACATTGTCGTAAACTCTTTCCTGACATGTCGACTATTTCATAGATTTGAAACATCCATGTCTATTTCTTTATAGATCCAAACACGACCGATAGGCTTCACGCCTTTCCGGAGGGTCTTCTAAGTTCAGAAACTTGATTTCTCGTGTATGGATACTATCACGGATTCCATGACTTCTAGTCATTTTATGGAGTCAGGGCCCATCATCGCTTCTTTGCATGTAGTCGGTTCATCATTGTCAAAACAATAACGACTTGCTTATCAAATCTTACTATTTGATTCTTACCGACCCACACGGTTCTATAGGAACTCTAATCTCCGAGATCACACCTTTTGTAATCACGAGAGCCATGAGCATTGTGGCCGCCACCGGGACACTTTCCGGCGCTGCGCTACTTAGCACATATAGCTAAGGTTCAACAACCTTATCAAAGTTCTATTGTCCTCCCACTTAACTTTTCACGAAAATTCCTTCTCAAGAAACTTGACGTTCCAAGCGACAAACTCTTTTGTCCTCGGCGTTATGGAGAAATTCCCAACAAATTCTTTGGAATAACCTACAAAGACGTGCTTATCCGACTTTGGTTGTAAACATTTTACTTATGCCTAGCATACCAAAATTTAAGAAAGGACAACCTGGGTTTTATCCCAAACCATGACTTATATGGTGTCATTTCAACGGATCACGATGGAGCTCTTTTCAGTGTAAAAGCGGTAGTCACTAAAGCTTTAATCTTTAATATATAATGGCAGTTTTATAAATGACACCTTTGATCTTACCATGTCAAACAAGGTTTCATTACATATCTTGAACACTCCATACTCCTATGGTGTTTTGGGAAATGCAAATCCATGGAACGATTCCTCAAATCTTAGGTGTTTTGCTAAACTTGTAACTCAAACATCTTTCTTTATGATCCAATCATAAACTCTTTTATTTTCTTGTTACAATGATTTTCCACTTCATCTTGAAAGTCTTTGAACATTTTTCAATGTTTCATACTTCTTCCTTATTGAGTAAGTATATACATATACTCACTCAAATCTTCGGAGAAAGCATATGAAGTTGAAATCCATCGCCCACGACTACACATAATGGACTATATACATCAATATGTACAAATTCCAATCAGTTAGTCGTCCGTTCCTCTTTGGCCTACGAACGGAGTTTTAATTATCTCCAGGAAAGTATCACAAGCGTCATTTGATCAAAATCAAAGACTCCAAAAATCCATCAACATGGAGTTTCTTCATATATCCCTTTCAATATAATTTAAACGGCGATGTCACTTCGCAAGTGATCTTTCAATCATTTGTCTTGCGACATTTTAGCATTAGTTTTATGGTCGTTATTTCTCCTACCAGACTTGTATATTATCCATCTATTATGGAATACGGTAATTATTTGAACAACCTTTTGTCGTCATAATACCTGATCAAAATAACAATTATTGAAACAAATCTTGAAGGCAAGCTTTGATGTTAACGAGCAACACAACAACCCTTTGTTTGTTTTCGATGAACATCATCACATTTTCTCTTGCTAGTTACTTAGGCCATTGCAGTTCATGAATTGTGTTGTCCTGTATGACACTTCATACCAACCAATTCGGTATCCAATACCTGAGAACCACATTGTTTAACAAGCAAGGAATACAACATAACATGTATATCTTCTATATGCCTAAGTTGGACATCTCCAACCTTTTATTTCTGCCAAATATTTTATAGATTCTCTTTCAGCAATTCCTTTTCTTTTAAAGAATCTATCAACATCAATAGTGGTGTCATCAACATGACACATGGTACAAAGCGTATATAGTCAACTACTAATACCTTTGGACTTGCACTTTGAGGTGGATCACCATCATCAAATGTTTGGTGTTCTTTCAAAATCCATTCTTTAGTAATCTTTTAGTGTAGTAAACATTTTACTTACATCTTCTATTCATCCTTATCATGACAACTTTCATGATCAAGCTGCTATAGCTTATAAAGGTGAATTGCGAGTATAATGTTTCTTTTTCAAAACCTTTTGGAGGATTAGGACGACTAGCGTCTCCAACCTTCACAAATTCTCATCAAATATGAGGACGTATACTCTATCATGTTGTAACCAACACATTGTTTTAGATATCGCAATACCTTTCACATATGATGGTTTCTGAAACAATTGCTTTCAGCTCTTAGATAAACTTGATATTAAAAACAATCTTTTGAGTATCAAGAATCATGGAGGCAAAACATGATACATTAGATACTAACACTGGAATTGTTACTCTTGATTTAATACTATTTATTAAACTTCATGGAGTAAATAGAGTTTGCTGAAAGTTTGCAATAGGACTTATAACTTTAAATTGACATTCAAAACAATACGATACCAGTTCGTAAAGTAAATATCCAGAATTTCTATAGTTCCACTATCTCAACTATAACTAAGCGTAAGGTGGTGAACGGATGCCAATGACTACAACAAACTATGCAAATTCACTTTGATTGTGTTTATGATAAATTGAGTTCGACTAATCCAAATTACAAATGAACTCCCACTCAAAACAACATCCCTCGAGTTGTTTTAGTGATTACACGAACCAAATCCACTACACCAAGTCCGATCATCACGTGAGATGATGTAGCTTTAAAGGCGAACAATCAACATGTTCATCATATCATCCATATGACTCATGCTTTACCTTTCGGTATTCCGTGTTCCGAGACCATGTCTGTACATGCTAGGCTCGTCAAGGTTAACCTTAGTTTCGCATGTGCAAATCTGGCTTGCACCCGTTGTATGCACACGTAGAGTCTATCACACCCGATCATCACGAGATGCTTCGAAACGACGAGTCTTAGCAACGGTGCCAACTAAGGACGAACACTTTATTACTTGATATTTAGTGAGAGGGATCATCTTATAATGCTACCGTCGCGATCTAAGCAATACAAGATGCATAAAGGATTAAACATCACAGGCAATTCATAATTAGTGTGATATGATATGGCCCTTTCTTCTTGTGCCTTAGATCTCCATCTCCAAAGCACGACATGATCTCCATCATCACCAGCATGGCGTCAAGGTCAGTGGCGCCGCTTCATGGTTGTCCATCATCACTAGCAACTATTACAACTACTTGGAACAAAGCTATTACAAGATGAATAGACACGCAGGTCTTAACAGAATTGAAGACAACCATTAGGCTCCTGCCGGTTGCCATATTACAACAAGGATCATTGCATACATCAAATATAATCACAATCACATGATGGCCATATCACATCACAAAAACCCCTGCAAAAACAAGTTAGACGCCTCTAATTTTCTTTGCATGTTTTATGTGGCTTGAGGCTTTCGAATAAGAACGGATCTTACCTACGAAACTGAACCACAACGTTGATACAAGTGCTATCAAGTTGCAAAGTGTAAATTGGATCTATACTATGGTGAGAGAGACAGACACCCGCAAAGCCACTTGTGCAAAGCAAGTTACACGTCAAGCGTGGAAGCAAGTCTCATGTGCGATGGACATGTAGGTTAGCCCGAGCCGCTCATCCCACCATGCCGCAAGATGCAAAGTACACAAAGCAACAGACGCACGAGCACCAATCGCCCACAAAACCATTGTGTTCTACTCGTTGCAACAGATCTACGCATAGATACGGCTCTGATACCAATTGATGGGTTCGTAGCATATGGAAACAAAAAATTTCTACCGCAAGAACGAACAAAACCCAGATCTAATCTAGATAAAAGCCAAGATCTAATCTATTAGACATGTGCAACGAGTAGATCTGTACTAACCTTGTAGATCCGATAAGAAGGTTACGAGATTCGGATCTCGTGGTTGATGTAGTCGATCACTTGCCGATCTCAAGATCGAGTGGACGATCCTTCCGGCGCCGCGTTCCGGGCAGCGCTTCCGCAGTCGTGGTCACACGGTGCGGAGTCGAAGCCGAACCTTCACTCTCATCGTTCCAGCGAGCAGCGTACGGTCGAGTAGATCTTCTCCACGGAATCCCACAGCACGACGGCGTGGTGGTGGTGGTGGAGTAGAGAATTCTGCAGGGCTTCGCTAAGCCAGAGTAGAGGAAGGAGGAAGGAGAGATGGCGTGCTAGGGTTTGAAGTTGGCAAGGGGCCAGGGGTGGCGCCTCCACCCTCTATTTAAAGGGAGGAGGCGCCATGGGGAGGTGGAGTCTTGTAGACTCCCCTCTCCCTTGGCCGGCGGATCTAGGATGTGGGGAGAGTCCTACTCCCCACGAATCCTTGTCTTACCCCACAAGGATTCCTTGATCTTTCTTGGTTTCAAGTAAACTCCAAGAAATCTTCCAGAACCTTCCGGAACATTCCGAAACCTTCTAGAATCCCCATACAAATACTCCGGAACATTTCCTAACTTAGAAAATGATCACTCCAATATATGAATCTTATTCCCGGACAATTCCGGAGCTCCTCGTGACGTCCCGAATCCAATCCGAGACTCCGAACAACATTCGGTCTCCAACGCACATTCCATATCTACTTAAAACAACTTCGAACCTTAAGTGTGTCACCCTACGGTTCGTGAATATGCAGACATGATGGAGACACCTCTCCGATCAATAACCATCAGCGGGATCTGGAGATCCATAACGGCTCCCACATACTCAACGATGACTTGTGATCGATAGAACCATTAACATACGAAACCAATTCCCTTTGTCACGCGATACTCTACTTATCCGAGGTTTGATCGTCGGTATCTCCATACCTAGTTCTACTCGTTACTGATAGTACTCTTTACTCGTTCCATTTATGTCTCCAATCTTGGTCCATGCGCGCTTCAACACATACTTTCAGAATACCCAATGACACCTTTATGACCACCCAGTTACGAAGCGGTGTTTGATGTCATCAAAGTACCCATCCGGCGATGGTGATTAACATAACCTCATGGTCGAAGGATTAGGTTACTATGTATTTTAAAGCTTATAGCAAACGAACTTAATGACTTGATCTTATGCTATGCTTACTACGGGTGGTGTCCATCACATCATTCTCCTAATGATATGATCTTGTTATTAACGACATCCAATGTCCATGATCAGGAAACCATGATCATCCATTAATCAACAAGCTAGTTTAACAAGAGGCTTACTAGGGACTCTTTTATGTTTACAAAACACACAAGTATTAATGTTTCCGGTTAATACAATTATAGCATGGGATGTAAACATTTATCATTAACATAAAGATATAATAATAACCACTTTATTATTGCCTCTTGGGCATATCTCCAACAGAATAGTGATGCAAATGGACGTATCAGGCAACAAAATGATAGCGGTCACCACAGTTGAAGCAAGTTATCAATCTTGAACCATTCTCTTTTCTACCACTTGGGCTGCTTCTTCGTTGTGCTTTCCATTTTGGTCTTGGCGGGATCTTTCCAAAATTTCCTTGCATAAAAGGCCATGTATTCATCATGAGCAACCTTGAAATCTTCGGGTGGCTCATAGAAAGTACTTAATCACTTCCTCTTCTTCCCATACTCCACAACCTTGGCCTTCTGATGGCTCAAAATATATCGAGCTTGTTGGGAACCCTAAGAGGAAGGTATGATGAGCACATCAGCAAGTTTTCCCTCAGTTATGAAACCAAGGTTATCGAACCAGTAGGAGCAAGGAAACAACTCCAAGGTGTTGTTTCCAACTTGGAATCTGCACAACATAACCATAGAACTTTGCCCCAACTTACAGTGAGGTTGTCAATCTCACTGGTTTTGGCTGAAAACACTGGATTAAACGTATTGTGTAGAAGATAGTAATTTCTTGCAGAAAGTAAACAGTAAACAGTAAATGGTACATGGTTTATCAATGGTAAAGAATGGACCGGGGTTCATAGTTCACTAGAGGTGATTCTCCTTAAGATAAATAACATGTTGGGTGAACAATTACATCGGGGCAATTGACAGACTCGAGAAAGCATACCATGCATATACTTATCATCTTGACTCCTATGAGATTTGATTGGGCATTACAACATTATACATAGACCGTAATCCAACTACATCTATGACCAATAATACACCTTCAGGTTATCATCCGAACCCCCTCTAGTATTAAGTTGCAAGCAACAGATAATGCATTAAGCAAAGTGTGTAAAGTAAACAATACGATTGTCCCATGGACAAATGATTGATATTTTGTCCCTAGTAGCAACATCACATCTGGTACCTTAGAGATTCTGTCACTTCCCCAGATTACTAGAGGCATGAACAATATCGAGCATAAAATACTCCCTCTTGGAGTTGCTAGCATCTACTTGGCCAAGATAGCTACTAACACGGAAAGCATGCAAGATCAAAATAACATAGACATGATAGAATCAATAATCAATCTGAAATAGCATCTCAATATTCATCAGATCCCCAAACACAGTATGTAAGATTACAAAATAGATGATCTGATCATGAACAGGAGCTCACAAGATCTAAACATGATAGCACAAAGGAGGAGAACCAACCATCTAGCTACTACATGGACCCATATTCCGGATGAACTACTCACGATCACACCGGAGGCAGTCATCATGATGATGAAGGAGGCCTCCAGGGTGATCTCTCCCCTCCGGCAGGGTGCGGGGAAGAGCTTCGGATCCCCCGATCTGGGGATCGAGATGGCGGTGGCTACAGACTCTTCCGTGGATTTCTATGGGATTTTGATCGGGTTACTTAGGATTTTCGTCCTGGGAGGCTTTATAGGTGGAAGGGCAAGTCGGTGGAGCACCAGGGGGCCTACACCCCTGGTAGCACCCCCCCAGGCCGTGCCCCCACCAGGTGTAGCCACCCTGGTGCGCCACTTCGTCTCCCCTCCGGACTCCGTGTTGCTTCGGGTAAATATTGACTTGGGCTTTTGTCCGGTCCAATTCAGAGAATATTTCCTTACTAGCTTTTCCGAAACCAAAACAGCAAAAACCATGCAACTGGAATTGTGGCATATTGTTAATAG
>CAJUXJ010001309.1:0-21425 GCA_910589775.1 Avena eriantha
TTTCTACTATATTTTGTGAATATTTTGCTATATTATATGTATTTTTCCATTTTTAAATAATAAACTATATTTTTATTATTTTTGTGAACATTTCTAGTAAATATAATACTTGTTAAATAATAGATAATTTCATTTAAGTTGTATAATAAAGTATGATAATAGATTTAAATTATAGATCTTCTTTTTCTGAAAATTTTGATATATAATACATAATTTTCTGAAAACTATAAATCATTTTTGGGTTTGGCACCAAAAAAAACCATTAGCCCCGGTTTGTATTACAAACCGGGGTTTAAAGGGTGACCGGCGGGCCGAAACACCTTTAGGCCCGGACCTTTAGCCCCAGTTCGTATTACAACCCGGGGCTAAAGGGGGGTGGTATAAATACCACGACCCGGGTCGAGCCACGACCCGGAGAGCCAGTTTCTTCTTCCCCAGCAGAGACGAACGCGCCCACGCCGTCCGCCACGCCACCGAATGCGCCGCCCGTCTCTGCCCCGCGCCGCCTCGCCGCACCATCTCCGCCCCGCCCGTCCCGCCGCGTCCGTCCCTCCTCGCCACGCCCATCCGCCCGCCGCCCGTCCCAGCCCGGCCCGTCTGCCGCCCGCGTCGTCACCGCCCGTGCCAAGAGGGTTCGTCTCCACCGCCCGCGCCCTCGCCCGTCCCGCCGCGCCGCCCCCTGCAGGTGAGGTATACGTAGTTGTAGTTAATTAGGGATTTTATTAGTGTGATTTTGTTAGTTAATTAGTGTGATTTTGTTAGTTAATTAGGGATTTTATTTAGTTAGGGATTTAGTTAATTAGGGATTTTAGTTAATTAGTGATTTTAGTAGTGATTTAGTTAGGGATTGTAGTTAGCGATTTTAGTTAGGGGTTTTAGTTAATTAGGGATTTTAGTTAATTAGGGATTTAGTTAATTAGGGATTTTAGTTAATTAGGGATTTTAGTAGTGATTTAGTTAGGGATTTTAGTTAGGGATTTTAGTAGTGATTTAGTTAGTGATTTAGTTAGGGATTTTAGTAGTGATTTAGTTAGGGATTTTAGTTAGTGATTTTAGTTAGTTTATTATTAGGGCTTAGGGTTTTATTACGGATTAGGGTTTATTAGGGATTAGGTTTAGTTAGAATACTTAGTTAATTAGGTTTAGTTTACTTAGTGATAGGTTTAGGGTTATTGTTATTTGGGCAATATATACTTAGTGATTTAGTTACTATTTATGTTTTATGATTGTTTATTGTTATTATTTAGTTATGCCGCGTCCATATCGTCCGAGCCTACTGGACTCCGTCGGGGGATGTCCGAGTCTAGGCTCCGCCGGGTTGGCACTAGGAGGTGCTACCTGTCGGGACTCGTACCTTGGTGAGGAATCCGGGTATCATCGTCGACCCGGAGTTTCTTTGGTGGCGTCCACGAGGTCCAGGAGCGGTGCAGAGGGAGCCAGCCCCCGAGGAGGTGGTACGTCGTCGTATTAGGGAGGAGGACGAGCATGTACGGTGATACATGTATCTTTTGGAGACTAGGTTCTCCAATATCTGGCAGGTTCACGGATCTCACCTGAGCTATTCTCTGGTGATGGTTCCTCTTCTGTGGCTGCAGAGCTCCCATAGCACAGAACGCGGCAGCCGCGTTCGCTAGTTTATCTTAATAATGTACTTTATCTTATACTTTACCCTATAATGCACCTGAGCTATTCTCCAATGATGTATTAATAATGTACTTTATCTTATACTTTATCCTATAATGCACCCGAGCTATTCTCCGGTGATGTATTAATAATGTACTTTATCTTATATTATTGTACTTTATCTTAATCACTAAGTACTGTATCCGAGTTGTCGCAGTTGTAGTATTCTTTTACTTTAATGCAATATTCCTTTTCTGTATTAGTTAAGCTATGGACGGTAGACAGAATGAAGAGGAGCTCCTCTACATTATAGATGAGAGTACTGGGGGTCTTATTATGATGGCTCCGAATATCTTAATTTGTCTGGAGGAGATGATGGTGGAGAAAATAGTGGAGATGATGGTGCTGACCATGGTGGAGACCATGGTGAAGACACCATAATAATGACAAACTCCGTCAAGGTATATAAAGCCTCTATCGATCGTTCACTAGTATAGATGCACTAATTGATTCGTATATATGTACTGACGAATGTTTCTTCTCTTAGACCTCCGCTTCCGACCAATCTTCTACAAATACAAGAGGCCCGACACACAAGTTGTCCGCTGATGTCCGTTTCAGCATTGACTTAGTCTCTCCGCAGGGTCAACCACTGGAGCCCAAAGAAGCTGCGAATGCATTTACAAGTCAATGCGGAGTGATTGATAGAGACAAAGTCCTGATCACCACGCGAAACCGGAACAAGCCATGAAAGGAAAAGGATCCAGCTGGGGCTAGTTTTGTAGATGACAGAGCGAAAGATACAATGTGGAATTCTCTCATGACACATTTCACCCTACCAGTCTTGGAGACTGATGAGCTCACACAGCAAATGACGAGGAAAGTCAAGCACTTTGCTCTTAAGAAGATGGCCGAACTATTCAAGGAATGGAAAAAAAGATTGTACCACAAGTATGTCTTGAAGGAAACAACTCCTCCATTCGTTGGCCCACTAGAGTTGCATCAGGATAACTGGGCCGCATTTGTGGAATACAAGACCTCGGCACCAGCTAAGGCAATATCAGCAAAAAACTAAGGAAAATGCAGCCAAAAAGAAATATCACCATCATATTGGCACAGGTGGCTACAGGAGTGCCATGCCTAAGTGGTATAAAGCTGAGGCTGACCTAGAGGCTAAAGGGGTCACTCCAGCTACATCTAGTTGGCCCTTGAGGTCAAGAAATTGGGTATTCGGGCATGGGGCATCATTAGACCCAGAAACAGGTGAGATTATTGCAGCCAAAGAAATTTCTTCACCCAAGAAAGAACTTGTTAAAGTGATCAAAGAGGTTGAAGAGGGAACGTTTGTTCCCAACAGGGAGAACGATGAGCTGACAAAGGCTCTCGGGAATCCAGAAAAGGCTGGACGAACAAGAGGGTTCGGACCTTTTTATCCATGGGTTATCGGGTTTCCCGAGCACCTTGAAACGTACAGAAGCCGATCGAGAAGAACAAAGCGGCAAAAAGAGGAGGATACGGAGTGGTTCGCGAGGTTTGAAGCCATGCTGCAGGAGCATCGCCAAGAGCTTAATGAACTTAAAGGACTCCGACAGCAAGATCCTACACCGGACAGCATAGTCGGCCCATCGCAACGGAAAAGCAGCGTGCCTTCCACGGAGGGCCACGGTAATGATGCAACGATGGATGTGTACCCCGTTGATGCAATTAAGGAGAAGACTAGTTGTGAGCTGCATGTTGAACTGAAGAATATTTCCATGAAGGTGGTGGTCGGCTTTGCTTTACCTTCTGCACCGGGAGTGACCTACCATTGCAATCCGATTCCAGCTGGCTATGCTCGTGTCGGTGTGGATGAAATTCTACCTATGTGCCAGTCACTACAGCTTGACATCCCTGGAGGTGAAGGGGAGACGACACTGGGAGAAGTCACGAGTGGCTTCATTCTTTGGAAAAAAGAATACATCAAGTTTCCAGGCTCGACACCAAGGCCACCTTCTCCACCAACGCAACCGTCTCCTCCAAGTCCACCTCCAAGTGCACCGTCTCCTCCCAGTAATAGTCCAATCCATGACCCCAACACGAGTCCATCTCAATCTACGCAGCCGCCTCCACCCACTAAGGGCCAAAAGTGGAAGAATACCACCGCTCCGTCGAGCGATAACCAACGCCCGAAGCGACAGTTGTCGCCCCTCCGAAGAGTACCGTCGGTTCCTCCCAAGAGGGCTTACGACCTGACCGATGAGGAGACCGATGCGGTCGTACGGGCCGAAGTGGATGCTCATTTTAAAAAGAAACAACCTGAGCCAGAGGTCCAAATAAAACCGGAAACCAAGGAGCACTTTAGGAAATTACTGACGCAGCCATCCCAAGCTCAGTTAAATGCGCCAGATGACTATACACGATGTCTTCAGAAGACATTGAAACAGAAGAGATCAAGCGGTAGAGGAAGCATCAAAAAAGAGGTTCCCCAGCAGGGGGAACAAGCAAAACAATCGAGTGGTAGCGGAAGCATCAGAACAGACGTCCCCCAGCTGGGGAAACAAGAAAAACAATCGAGTGGTAGCCGAAGAACCAAAAGAGATGTTCCCCAGCTGGGGAAACAAGCAAACCAATCGCTCCCCCCACTCCAGGTGAACATACCCAAACCTCAACTATATGAGGAAGAACCTATGGATCCGGAAACGGCTAGGATATTGGCCGAGCAATGTGGTATGCCTATTCATGAAATTATTCATGGCGATATGCCCAAGGCTGAGGTAGCACCCAAATTTGTTAACGGGGAGCCTCTGGTTAGTTCTGAGAGGCTTCAGGATATGCCAACAGAAATGCGACGATTCCATGAATGGTACATGAAAGCATCAAAAGAACAGCGAAATTGGCTCATACTGAAAGTTGGAAAATCGCATTACTTCATTGAAGACGAGGTCCCTATTGAATTTACAGAATTATTTCAGTTATTCAATCTAAAGGAACTCGACAAAACTATCCTCAGTTCGTATTGTCTGTAAGTGATTACTTTATTTATGTAATTAGGTCTCTATCTCAGCTTGTTCAATTCATTGCCGGTAAGTATACTCACTATATATATTCTTTTGTACGCTATATATAATGATGCAGAATGAAGATGCTCGATTGTAAAAGAAAGGCTATCAACGGATTTGGGTACATTGACCCACATCGAGTTCATGGAGCTATACTCAAGGATAAACCACTGGAGACCGAGCACAACTTGTTGCGGTTTCTCACGAAACAACATTTCTGTAATGAAATACTATTTCCTTACCACGACGGCAACTGAGTTTTTGTACACATTAACTTTTGCTTACTCGATGTTCAGCGTAAATGATGAGTTACTGACGTATGTAAACCTTGCGTAGGTACCACTGGATTCTTCTAAGCATTTCACTTGACATGGGAAGAGTTCACATCATGGACTCACTAAACAAAGACATTGAAAACTACCGCATCATGATCGATGCGCTCCAGAGGTAATTTCAACCATTACCGCACTATATCAGTTTCTTTTGTTCATGTTCTGGGATATCAAGTAGTTATTAACTCATACATTAATTTTCTTTGTCGGGTAGGGTTTGGACACAGTTCAAGAAACATGTCCGCGGTCAATGACGTGAGGAGCTATTTTTTAAATCACTCTCGATAAGTAGTACGAGCTAAGTCCGCGCATCTATTTAATTCTAGTTTATGTGCATTTATCATGTTAGCGTTATTATTTGATTGAATTCTATTCTTGTAAAGTGCATGAGGCAGCCACAGGGAACTAATCTATGTGGATTCTACGTGTGCGAGTTCATTCGCATCAGTATTGAGAAGCCCTCGGAAAATGTTCGAGTAAGTAAACAATATATTTACCCTTTATTTTTATTACAAAAAGTCATGTTGAGTCTAATTCATACGATCTCCTTTTTACATAGTTGGACGCGATCCGGGACAACCTCCTACAAGAGGACCGCCTAATAGCAATCCAAGAGGAATTTGCTGCATTTTTTCTCGACGAGGTCATAGACCCACGTGGAGAATACTATATAAGTAGACCCTAAAGCATCCATGTAATGATCTCCATGTAATCAAATAGACATACTCTGGACCCGGTTGGGACTCCATATATGCTTGTAAGAGTAATTATATTATATATTGCGTCAATATGTACAAGTACTATGTAGTAGCGTTCTGTATGTATATGAAAACTTGTTTCTAATGAAAACACAGAATGAAAAATAATTGAACACAAAACACAAAATGAAAAGAAAAACACAAAACCCTAAAACCCCATCCCCTGCCGCGGCAGCCAAATGGCACAAAATGCTGCCATGGCAGGGAACCTTTAGTCCCGGTTCGTAACACGACCCGGGGCTAAATGTCCTGCCGCACAGCGCGCCTAGCAGGCCACGTGGTTGGACCTCTAGCCCCGGTGTGTAACTGAACCGGGGCTAAAGCTTGGACCTTTAGTCCCGCTTTCGCAACCTCGGTTCGAAATCCGGGGCTAAAGGCCCTAACGAACCGGGGAAAATTGCCCGGTTTCTACTAGTGAGAAGAACACACATGCAATGACACTAGGTGTGGTTCATGAAAAGAACAGACATGCAGTGACACTAGTGGATCCTTATGAGGTTTGTTTAGAGGAACCGACATGGAATGACACCGATGGATCCATGTGTGGTTCATGAGAAGAAGACACATCCAGTGACACTGGTGGCTCCTTATGTGGTTCATGAAAAGAACTGACATGCAGTGACACTGGGTGTGGTTCATGAAAAGAACAGACATGCAATGACACTGGGTGTGGTTCATGAAAAGAACAGACATGCAATGACTCTAGCTGTGGTTCATGAAAATAACACACACGCAATGACACTGGGTTTGGTTCATGAAAAGAACATACATGCAATGACACTGGTGGATCCTTATGTGGTTTGTGAGAAGAATAGCCATGCAACAATGACACTGGTGAATCCTTATGTGGTTTGTTTAGAGGAACACACATGCAATGACATTGGGTGTGGTTCATGAAAAGAACAGACATCCAATGACACTAGTGGATCCTTATGTGGTTTGTTTAGAAGATCACACATGCAATGACACTGGGTGTGGTTCATGAAATGAACAGACATGCAATGACACTGGTGGATCCTTATGTGGTTTGTTTAGAGGCACTGACATGCAATGACACCGGTGGATCCATGTGTGGTTCATGAGAAGAACACACATCCAATGACACTGGTGGATCCTTATGTGGTTCACGAAAAGAACTGACCATAGTGACACTGGGTGTGGTTCATGAAAATAACATACATGCAATGACACAATGTGTGGTTCATGAAAAGAACAGACATGCAATGACTCTAGCTGTGGTTCATGAAAAGAACACACGCGTAATGACACTGGGTGTGGTTCATGAAAAGAACAGACATGCAATGACATTGGTGGATCCTTATGTGGTTCATGAAAGGAAGTGACATGCAATGACACTGGTGGATCCTTATGTGCTTTGTTTAGAAGAACACACATGCAATGACACTTGGTGTGGTTCATGAAAAGAACATACATGCAATGACACTGGTGGATCCTTATGTGGTTTGTTTAGACGAACAGACATGCAATGACACCAGTGGATCCATGCGTGGTTCATGAGAAGAACACACATCCAATGACACTGGTGGATCCTTATGTGGTTCATGAAAAGAATAGACATACAGTGACACCGGTGGATCCTGTTGGAGATATGCCCAAGAGGCAATAATAAAAGTGGTTATTATTATATCTTCGTGTTTATGATGAATGTTTACATCCCATGCTATAATTGTATTATTAGGAAACACTAATACTTGTGTGTTTTGTAAACATAAGAGAGTCCCTAGTAAGCCTCTTGTTGAACTAGCTTGTTGATTAATTGATGATCATGGTTTCCTGATCATGGGCATTAGGATGTGATTAATAACAAGGTCATATCATTAGGAGAATGATGAGATGGACACACACCCATAGTAAGCGTAGCATAAGATCAAGTCATTAAGTTCGTTTTGCTGTAAGCTTTCAAACACATAGTAACCTATTCCTTCGACCATGAGGTTATGTTAATCACCATCACTGGATGGATACTTTGATGACATCAAACGCCGCTACGTAACTGGGTGGTTATAAAAGTGTCATTGGGTATTCTGAAAGTATGTGTTGAAGCGCATGAACCAAGATTGGGATTTGTCCATCCATATGACGGATAGATATGCTCTAGGCCCTCTCGGTGGAATGTCATCTAGTTAGCTTGCAAGCATGTGACTGGGTCACAAGGGATGACATATCACGGAATGAGTAAAGAGTACTTATCAGTAACAAGGTAGAACTAGGTATGGAGATACCGACGATCAAACCTCGGATAAGTATAGTATTGCGAGACAAAGGGAATTAGTTACGTATGTAAATGGTTCAATCGATCGTAAAGTCATCGTTGAGTATGTGGGAGCCATTATGGATCTCTAGGTCCCGCTGATGGTTATTTATAGGAGATGTGTCTCTATCATGTCTACATATTCACGAACCATAGGGTGACACACTTAAGGTTCGAAGTTGTTTTAAGTAGATATGGAATGTGCGTTGGAGACCGAATGTTGTTCGGAGTCTCAGAATGGATCCGGGACATCACGAGGAGATCCGGAATGGTCCAGAGAATAAGATTCATATATAGGAGATCATTTTATGAGTTAGGAAATGTTCCGGAGTGTTTGTATGAGGATTCTAGAAGGTTTCGGAATGTTCCGAAAGGTTCTAGAAGATATCTTGGAGTTTGCTTGAAAATCAAGATAGGGATCAAGGAGTCCTGGTGGGTCAAGATACGGAGTCGTGGGGGAGGAGGACTCCTCCCCCCACCTCCAATCCGCCGGCCTACAAGGGAGGGGAGTCCTACAAGGACTCCCCCTCCCTAGGTGCCTCCCTTCTTTAAATAGAGGGGCAGGGGCGCCCCCTCCTCCCTTGCTCCCATAACACCCAATCTCTGCCACCTCTCTCCTCCACCTTCTTCTGCACAGGCATAGGCGAAGCCCTGCAGAATTCTCTACTCCACCACCACCACCACGCCTTCGTGCTGCTGGGATTCCGTGGAGAAGATCTACTACCTCCGCTGCTCGCTGGAACGGGGAGAGGAAGGTCTTCTTCGACTCCGCACGTGTGACCGACTGCGGAAGCGCTGCCGAAAAGCGGCGCCGGAAGGATCGTCCACTTGACCGACTGCGGAAGCGCTGCTGGAACGCGACGCCGGAAGGATCGTCCACACGATCTTGAGATCGGCAAGTGATGGACTACATCAACCATGAGATCTAATCTCGTTAACGCTTTCGGATCTATGAGGGTTAGTTCCTATCTATCTCGTTGCTCATGTCTAATAGATTAGATCTTGGCTTTTATCTAGATTAGATCTAGGTTTTGTTCGTTCTTGAAGTAGAAATTTTTTGTTTTCCATGCTACGAACCCATCAGTGGTATCAGAGCCGTATCTATGCGTAGATCTGTTGCATGAGTAGAACACAATGTTTTTGTGGGCGTTGATGCTTTTGTTGTCGGTGTCTTAGCGTGTACTTTGCATCTTGCGGCATGGTGGGATGAAGCGGCTCGGGCTAACATTACATGTCATTGCACATGAGACTTGCTCCACGCTTGACGTGCAACTTGCTTTGCACAAGTGGCTTTGCGGGTGTCATTCTCTCCCACCATATTTAAGATTCAATTTACAATGAGCATCTTGACAACACTTGTATCAACGTTGTGGTCCTTGTTCGTAGGTAAGATCGGTCTTATGCGAAAGCATCAAACCACGTAAAACATGCAAAGAAAATTAGAGGCGTCTAACTTGTTTTTGCAGGGGTTTTGTGATGTGATATGGCCAACATGTGATTGTGATTGTATTTGATGTATGCAATGATCCTTGTTGTAATATGGCAACCGGCAGGAGCCTAATGGTTGTCTTTAATTCTGTTAAGACCTGCGTGTCTATTCATCTTGTAATAGCTTTATTCCAAGTAGTTGTAATAGTTGCTGGTGATGATGGACAACCATGAAGCGGCGCCACTGACCTTGATCCAATGCTGGTGATGATGGAGATCATGTTCGTGCTTTGGAGATGGAGATCAAAGGCGCAAGAAGAAAAGGCCATATCATATCACACTAATTATGAATTGCTTGTGATGTTAATCCTTTATGTATCTTGTATTGCTTAGATCGCGACGGTAGCATTATAAGATGATCCCTCTCACTAAAATATCAAGTAATAAAGTGTTCACCCTTAGTTGGCACCGTTGCTAAGACTCGTCGTTTCGAAGCATCTCGTGATGATCGGATGTGATAGATTCTACGTGTGCATACAACGGGTGCAAGCCAGATTTGCACATGCGGAAACTAAGGTTATCTTGACGAGCCTAGCATGTACAGACATGGTCTCGGAACACGGAATACCGAAAGGTAGAGCATTAGTCATATAATTGATATGATGAACATGAAGATTCTTCGCCGATGAAACTACATCTTCTCTCGTGAAGATCGGACTTGGTGTAGTGGACTTGGTTTGTGTAATCACTAAGACAATGTGAGGGATGTTGTTTTGAGTGGGAGTTCACCTAGTTAGTTTAATAATTAAATTTGAACTCAATTTGTCATAAACTTAGTCTAAACTACTTGCAAATTGTTGTAGATTATGGCGAACCCCTCCATCAATTTCAATGCGTTCCTAGAGAAAGAAAATCTTAAAAACAATGGAAGCAATTTCACGGACTGGTTCCGTGGACTGAAGATCGTCCTCAGGGCTGGTCAGTTGACCTATGTGCTCGATGCACCGCTAGGTGACCCACCTGCAGATAATGCCACTGATGATGAAAAGAATGTTTTCGCCACTCGGAAGAATCATTACTCCACAGTTCAGTGTGCCATCCTATACGGTTTAGAAGCGGAGCTCCAATAGCGTTTTGAGCACCACGACCCGTTCGAGATCATTAAGGAGCTCAGGCTAATTTTTGAGACTCGCGCGGCCATGGAGTGATATGAGGCCTCCGAGAAATTCTTTAACTGTAAGATGGAAGAGGGAAGCTCCGTTAGCGAGCACGTGCTCACCATGTCTGGGTACGCTAAGAAGCTCCAAGAGTTGGGAATATCGATTCCTAATGAATTGGGGATTCACCGTCTCCTTCAATCACTGCCACCAAGTTACAAGAACTTTGTGATGAACTACAACATGCACTGCATGAACAAGACGTTGCCTGAATTGTCGTCCATGCTGAAAACTTCTGAAGTGGAGATCAAGAAGGAGCACCAAGTGTTGATGGTCAATAAGACCACCAATTTCAAGAAACAGGGCAAGCCTAAGAACAAGGGCAACTTCAAGAAGGACGGCAAGAAAGCTGCCGCACCTGCTAAGAAGCCCAAGGCTGGTCCTAATCCTGAAACTGAGTGCTTCTACTGCAAGGGTGCTGGTCACTGGAAGCGTAACTGCCCCAAGTACCTGTCGGATCTGAAGAATGGCAACATCAAGAAGAAAGGTATATTTGATATATGTGTTATAGATGTGTATCTTACTAGTAATCGTAGTAGTGCCTGGGTATTTGATACTGGTTCGGTTGCTCATATTTGTAACTCGAAACAGGAGCTGCGGAATAAAAGAAGACTGGCAAGAGACGAGGTGACAATGCGTGTTGGAAATGGCTCCAAGGTTGATGTGATCGCCGTCGGCATGCTCCCTCTACATCTACCTTCGGGATTAGTTTTAAATTTAAATAATTGTTATTTGGTGCCTGCGTTAAGCATGAACATTATATCTGGATCCTGTTTATTGCGAGACGGTTACTCTTTTAAGTCCGAGAATAAAGGTTGTTCGATTTATATGAGTAATATCTTTTATCGTAATGCACCTGAGATGAATGGTTTATTCTTACTGAATCTCGATAGTAGTGATACACATGTTCACAACATAGATGCTAAACGAATAAAATTGAATGATAATTCTACATACATGTGGCACTGTCGTCTTGGTCACATTGGAGTGAAGCGTATGAAGAAACTCCATTCTGATGGACTTCTTGAATCACTTGATTTTGAATCACTTGAAAGATGCGAAGCATGTCTAATGGGAAAAATGACTAAGACTCCATTCTCTGGAATAATGGAGCGAGCTACAGACTTATTGGAAATAATACATACCGATGTGTGCGGTCCAATGAGTGTAGCATCGCGTGGTCGATATCGTTATGTTCTCACTTTCACGGATGACTTGAGTAGATATGGGTATGTCTACTTTATGAAACATAAGTCCGAAACTTTCGAGAAGTTTAAGGAATTTCAAAGTGAAGTGGAAAATCATCGTAACAAGAAGATTAAGTTTCTACGCTCTGACCGCGGAGGTGAATATCTGAGTTATGAGTTTGGCATGCATTTAAAGAAATGTGGAATACTTTCGCAGTTGACACCGCCGGGAACACCACAGCGTAATGGTGTGTCCGAACGTCGCAATCGAACTCTCTTAGATATGGTCCGATCTATGATGTCTCTTACAGATTTACCGTTATCATTTTGGGGCTATGCATTAGAGACAGCCGCATTCACTTTAAATAGGGCACCATCTAAATCCGTTGAAACGACACCGTACGAATTGTGGTTTGGTAAGAAACCTAAGTTGTCGTTTCTTAAAGTTTGGGGTTGCAAAGCATACGTAAAGAAGTTACAACCTGATAAGCTAGAACCCAAAGCGGAGAAATGCGTCTTCATAGGATACCCTAAAGAAACAATTGGGTATACCTTCTATCATAGATCCGAAGGCAAAGTTTTTGTTGCAAAGAATGGATCCTTTCTTGAGAAGGAGTTTCTCTCGAAAGAGGTGACTGGAAGGAAAGTAGAACTCGATGAGGTTATTGAACCTTCTCTAGGATTTGAGAGTAGCGCAGCACCGGAAGATGTTTTGGTGCCGCCTGCACCAATTGAAGAGGAAGCTAATGATAATGATCATGAAACTTCGAATGAAGTTAATACTAAACCTCGCAGGTCAACGAGGGTTCGTACCACTCCTGATTGGTATGACTCTGCCTTGAATGTCATGTTGGTGGACAACGCTGATGACCCTGTGACGTATGAAGAAGCTATGGTGAGCCCAGATTCCGACAAATGGCTAGAAGCCATGAAATCCGAAATGGGATCCATGTACGAAAACCAAGTGTGGACTTTGGTGGACTTAACGGATGGCCGTAAGGCTGTCGAGAACAAATGGATTTTCAAGAGAAAAACAGATGCTGATGGTAATGTTACAGTCTATAAAGCTCGACTTGTCGCGAAAGGGTTCCACCAAATTCAAGGAGTTGACTATGATGAGACTTTCTCACCAGTAGCGAAGCTAAAGTCTGTGAGGATTTTGTTAGCAATTGCTGCATATTTTGATTATGAGATTTGGCAGATGGATGTCAAAACGGCGTTCCTTAATGGTGACATTGAGGAAGAGTTGTATATTGTACAACCCAAAGGTTTTTTCGATCCTAAAGATGTTATGAGGTATGCAAACTTCAGCGCTCTATTTATGGACTGAAGCAAGCATCCCGAAGTTGGAATCAACGTTTTGATAAATTAATCAAAAAACTTTGGATTTATACAAACTTATGGAGAAGCTTGTATTTACAAGAAAGTGAGTGGGATCTCTGTAGCGTTCCTGGTACTATATGTAGATGACATATTGTTGATTGGGAATGATATAGAACTTCTTAATAGCGTCAAAACCTATTTGAATAATAGTTTTTCAATGAAGGATCTTGGCGAAGCGGCATATATTCTAGGCATCAAGATTTATAGAGATAGATCAAGACGCCTGATAGGGCTTTCACAAAGTACATACTTGGACAAAGTTCTAAAGAAGTTTAGAATGGAAGATAGCAAGAAAGGGTTCGTGCCCATGTTGTCAGGTAAGACCTTGAGTAAAACTCAAAGTCCAGCTACGGCAGAAGATAGAGAGAAAATGAATAAAATTCCCTATGCCTCGGCCATAGGTTCTATCATGTATGCCATGCTGTGTACAAGACCGGATATAGCACATGCTGTTAGTTTGACTAGCAGATATCAAAGTGATCCTGGAGTGGAACACTGGACAGCGGTCAAGAATATCCTAAAGTACCTAAATAGGACTAAGGATATGGTTCTTTCTTATGGAGGTGATGAACAGCTTGTTGTAAACGGTTACACCGATGCTAGTTGGAACACCGATCGAGATGACTCAAAGTCACAGTCGGGATACGTATTTATTTTGAATGGTGTTGCAAAAGCGTTGTGGCGAAATCTTCATCTGAATCGGAATACGTAGCTGCTTCGGAGGCTGCACAAGAAGCCGTTTGGATGAAGGAATTCATTACTGAACTCGGCGTGGTTCCCAGTGCGTTGGACCCGATAGCCATCTACTGTGACAACACAGGTGCCATAGCTAATGCGCAGGAGCCAAGGTCACATAGCAAGCTGAAGCACATCAAGCTACGTTTCCACGCTATTCGCGAGTATGTCCGAGATGGTGACATAAAGATTTGCAAAGTACACACTGATCTGAATGTGGCAGATCCATTGACTAAACCTCTCCCTAGGGCAAATCATGACCAAAACCAGAACGCCATGGGTGTTCGGTATATTACAATGTAATCTAGATTATTGACTCTGGTGCAAGTGGGAGACTGTTGGAGATATGCCTAAGAGGCAATAATAAAAGTGGTTATTATTATATCTTCGTGTTTATGATGAATGTTTACATCCCATGCTATAATTGTATTATTAGGAAACACTAATACTTGTGTGTTTTGTAAACATAAGAGAGTCCCTAGTAAGCCTCTTGTTGAACTAGCTTGTTGATTAATTGATGATCATGGTTTCCTAATCATGGGCATTAGGATGTGATTAATAACAAGGTCATATCATTAGGAGAATGATGTGATGGACACACACCCATAGTAAGCGTAGCATAAGATCAAGTCATTAAGTTCGTTTTGCTGTAAGCTTTCAAACACATAGTAACCTATTCCTTCGACCATGAGGTTATGTTAATCACCATCACCGGATGGATACTTTGATGACATCAAACGCCGATTCGTAACTGGGTGGTTATAAAAGTGTCATTGGGTATTATGAAAGTATGTGTTGAAGCGCATGAACCAAGATTGGGATTTGTCCATCCTTATGACAGATAGATATGTTCTAGGCCCTCTCGGTGCAATGTCATCTAGTTAGCTTGCAAGCATGTGACTGGGTCACAAGGGATGACATATCACGGAATGAGTAAAGAGTACTTATCAGTAACGAGGTAGAACTAGGTATGGAGATACCGACGATCAAACCTCGGATAAGTATAGTATCACGAGACAAAGGGAATTAGTTTCGTATGTAAATGGTTCGATCGATCGTAAAGTCATCGTTGAGTATGTGGGAGCCATTATGGATCTCCAGGTCCCGCTGATGGTTATTGATAGGAGATGTGTCTCTATCATGTCTACATATTCACGAACCGTAGGGTGACACACTTAAGGTTCGAAGTTGTTTTAAGTAGATATGGAATGTGTGTTGGAGACCGAATGTTGTTCGGAGTCTCGGAATGGATCCGGGACATCACGAGGAGATCCGGAATGGTCCGGAGAATAAGATTCATATATAGGAGATCATTTTATGAGTTAAGAAATGTTCCGGAGTGTTTGTATGAGGATTCTAGAAGGTTTCGGAATGTTCCGGAAGGTTCTAGAAGATATCTTGGAGTTTGCTTGAAAATCAAGATAGGGATCAAGGAGTCCTGGTGGGTCAAGATACGGAGTCGTGAGGGAGGAGGACTCCTTCCCCCACCTCCAATCCACCGGCCTACAAGGGAGGGGAGTCCTACAAGGACTCCCCCTCCCTAGGCGCCTCCCTTCTTTAAATAGAGGGGCAGGGGCGCCCCCTCCTCCCTTGCTCCCATAACACCCAATCTCTACCGCCTCTCTCCTCCACCTTCTGCTGCACAGGCATAGGCGAAGCCCTGCAGAATTCTCTACTCCACCACCACCACCATGCCGTCGTGCTGCTGGGATTCTGTGGAGAAGATCTACTACCTCCGCTGCTCGCTGGAACGGGGAGAGGAAGGTCTGCTTCGACTCCGCACGTGTGACCGACTGCGGAAGCGCTGCCGAAACGTGGCGCCGGAAGGATCGTCTACTTGACCAAGGGCGGGAGCGCTGCTGGAACGCGACGCCGGAAGGATAGTCTACTTGACCGACGGTGGAAGCGCTGCTGGAACGCGACGCCGGAAGGATCGTCCACACGATCTTGAGATCGGCAAGTGATCGACTACATCAACCACGAGATCTAATCTCGTTAACGCTTTCGGATCTACAAGGGTTAGTTCCTATCTATCTTGTTGCTCATGTCTAATAGATTAGATCTTGGCTTTTATCTGGATTAGATCTAGGTTTTGTTCGTTCTTGCGGTAGAATTTTTTTGTTTTCCATGCTACGAACCCAATCAGATCCTTATATGGTCTGTCTAGAGGAACACAAATGAAATGACACCGGGTGTGGTTCATGAAAAGAACAGACATGCAATGCCTTATGTGGTTTGTTTAGAAGAACACACATGGAATGACACTAGGTGTGGTTCATGAAAAGAACAGACATGGAATGACACTGGTGGATCCTTATGTGGTTTGTTTAGAGGAACATACATGTAATGACACCGGTGGATACCTGTGTGGTTCATGAGAAGAACACACATCCAATGACACTGGTGGATCCATATGTGGTTCATGAAAAGAACTGACATGGAGTGACACTAGGTGTGGTTCATGAAAAGAACAGACATGCAATGACACTGGGTGTGGTTCATGAAAAGAACAGACATGCAATGACTCTAGCTGTGGTTCATGAAAATAACACACATGCAATGACACTGGTGGATCCTTATGTGGTTCAAGAAAATAACTGACATGCAATGACACTGGGTGGATCCTTATGTGGTTTGTTTAGAGGAACATACATGCAATGACACCGGTGGATCCATGTGTGGTTCATGAGAAGAACACACCTCCAATGACACTGGTGGATCCTTAGGTGGTTCATGAAAAGAACTGACATGCAGTGACACTGGGTGTGGTTCATGAAAAGAACAGACATGCAATGACACTAGGTGTGGTTCATGAAAAGAACAGATATTCAATGACTCTAGTTGTGGTTCATGAAAAGAACACACATGCAATGACACAGGGTATGGTTCATGAAAAGAACAGACATGCAATGACACTGGTGGATCCTTATGTGGTTTGTGAGAAGAACAGACATGCAATGACTCTAGCTGTGGTTCATGAAAAGAACACACATGCAATGACACTGGTGGATCCTTATGTGGTTCAAGAAAGAACTGACATGCAATGACACTGGTGGATCCTTATGTGGTTTGTTTAGAGGAACATACATGCAATGACACCGGTGGATCCATGTGTGGTTCATGAGAAGAACACACATCCAATGACACTGGTGGATCCTTATGTGGTTCATGAAAAGAACTGACATGCAGTGACACTGGGTGTGGTTCAGGAAAAGAACAGACATGCAATGACACTAGGTGTGGTTCATGAAAAGAACAAATATTCAATGACTCTAGTTGTGGTTCATGAAAAGAACACACATGCAATGACACTGGGTATGGTTCATGAAAAGAACAGACATGCAATGACACTGGTGGATCCTTATGTGGTTTGTGAGAAGAACATACATGCAATGACACTGGTGGATCCTTATATGGTTTGCTTAGAGGAACATACATGCAATGACACCGGTGGATCCATGTGTGGTTCATGAGAAGAACACACATCCAATGACACTGGTGGATCCTTATCTGGTTCATGAAAAGAAGTGACATGCAGTGACACTGGGTGTGGTTCATGAAAAGAACAGACATGGAGTGACACTGGGTGTGGTTCATGAAAAGAACAGTCATTCAATGACTCTAGTTGTGGTTCATGAAAAGAACACACATGCAATGACACTGGGTTTGGTTCATGAGAAGAACAGACATGCAATGACACAAGTTGATCCTTATGTGGTTCATGAAAAGAACTCACATGTAGTCACACTGGGTGTGGTTCATTAAAAGAACAGAAATGCAATGACACCGGTGGATCCATGTGTGGTTCAGAAAAATAACAGACATGTAGTGACACCGGTGGATCCTTATGTAGTTTGTCTAGAGGAACACACATCCAATGACACTGGGTGTGGTTCATGAAAAGAACAGACTTGCAATGACACTAGTGGATCCTTATGTGGTTTATGGGAAGAACATGCATGCAATAAAACTGTTTGATCCTTATGTGGTTTGTTTAGAGGAACATACATGCAATGACACCGGTGGATCCATGTGTGGTTCATGAGAAGAACACACATCCAATGACACTGGTGGATCCTTATGTGGTTCATGAAAAAAACTGAAATGCAGTGACACTGGGTGTGGTTCATGAAAAGAACAGACATGCAATGCCACTGCTGGATCCTTATGTGGTTCATGAAAAGAACTGACATGCAATGACACTGGTGGATCCTTATGTGGTTTGTTTAGAAGAACACACATGCAATGATATTGGGTATGGTTCATGAAAGAACAGACATGCAATGACACTGGTGGATCCTTATGTGGTTTGTTTGGAGGAACATACATGCAATGACACCGGTGGATCCATGTGTGGTTCATGAGAAGAACACACATCCAGTGACACTGGTGGATCCTTATGTGGTTCATGAAAGAACTGACATTAGGTGACACTGGGTGTGGTTCATGAAAAGAGCAGACATGCAATGACACTAGGTGTGGTTCATGACAAGAACAGATATTCAATGACTCTAGTTGTGGTTCATGAAAAGAACACACATGCAATGACAGTAGGTATGGTTCATGAAAAGAACAGACATGCAATGACACTAGTGGATCCTTAGGTGGTTTGTGAGAAGAACAGACATGCAATGATACTGGTGGATCCTTATGTGGTTTCTTAGAGAACATACATGCAAAGGCAACGGTGGATCCATGTGTGGTTCATGAGAAGAACACACATCCAATGACACTGGTGGATCCTTATGTGGTTCATGAAAAGAAGTGACATGTAGTGACACTGGGTGTGGTTCATGAAAAGAACAGACATGCAGTGACACTGGGTGTGGTTCATGAAAAGAACAGACATTCAATGACTCTAGTTGTGGTTCATGAAAAGAACACACATGCAATGACACTGGTTTGGTTCATGAAAAGAACAGACATGCAATGACACTGGTGGATCCTTATGTGGTTCATGAAAAGAACTGACATGCAATGACACTGGTGGATCCTTATGTGGTTTGTTTAGAAGAACACACATGCAATGATATTGGGTGCGGTTCATGAAAGAACAGACATGCAATAACACTGGTGGATCCTTATGTGGTTTGTTTAGAGGAACAGACATGCAATGACACCGGTGGATCCATGTGTGGTTCATGAGAAGAACACACATCCAATAACACTGGTGGATCCTTATGTGGGTCATGAAAAGAACTGACATGTAGTGACACTGAGTCTGTTTCATGAAAACAACAGACATGCAATGACACTGGGTGTGGTTCATGAAAAAACAGACATGCAATGAATCTGGCTCTGGTTCATGAAAAGAACACACATTCAATCACACTAGGTCTGGTTCATGAAAAGAACAGACATGCAATGACACTGGTGGATCCTTATGTGGTTTGTGAGAAGAACAGACATGCAATGACACTCTAGTTGTGGTTCATGAAAAGAAAACACATGCAATAACACTAGGTATGGTTCATGAAAAGAACAGGCATGCAATGACACTGGTGGATCCTTATGTGGCTTGTGAGAAGAACAGACATGACATGACACTGGTGGATCCTTATGTGGTTTGTTTAGAAGAACACACATGCAATGACATTGGGTGTGGTTCATGAAAAGAACAGACATGCAATGACACTGGTGGATCCTTATGTGGTGTGTTTAGAGGAACAGGCATGCAATGACACCGGTGGATCCATGTGTGGTTCATGAGAAGAACACACATCCAATGACACTGGTGGATCCTTATGTGGTTCAAGAAAAGAACTGACATGCAGTGACACTGGGTTGTGTTCATGAAAAGAATAGACATGCAATAACACTGGGTGTGGTTCATGAAAAGAACAGACATGCAATCACACTGGTGGATCCCTATTTGGTTTGTTTAGAGGAACATACATGCAATGACACCGGTGGATCCATGTGTGGTTCATGAGAAGAACACACATCCAATGACACTAGTGCATCCTTATGTGGTTCATGAAAAGAACTGACATGCAGTGACACTGGGTGTGGTTCATGAAAAGAACAGACATGCAATGACAGTGGGTGTGGTTCATGAAAAGAACAGATATGCAATGACTTTAGCTGTGGTTCATGAAAAGAACACACATGCAATGACACTGGTGGATCCTTATGTGGTTCAAGAAAAGAACTGACATGCAATGACACTGGGTGTGGTTCATTGAAAGAACATACATGCAATGACACCGGTGGATCCATGTGTGGTTCATGAGAACAACACACATCCAATGGCACTGGTGGATCCTTATGTGGTTCAAGAAAAGAACTGACATGCAGTGAAACTGGGTGTGGTTCATGAAAAGAACAGACATGCAATGACACTGGGTGTGGTTCATGAAAAGAACAGACATGCAATGACACTTGGTGTGGTTCATGAAAAGAATAGACATGCAATGACACTAGTGGATACTTATGTGGTTCATGAAAAGAACTGACATGCAATGACACTAGGTGTCGTTCATGAAAAGAACAGACATGCAATGACACTGTGGGATCCTTATGTGGTTTGTTTTGAGGAACAGACATGCAATGACACTGGGTGTGGTTCATGAAAAGAATAGACATGCAATGACACTAGTGGATCCTTATGTGGTTTTTTTAGAGGAACAGACATGCAATGACACTGGTGGATGCATGTGTGGTTCATGAGAAGAACACACATCCAATGGCACTGGTGGATCCTTATGTGGTTCAAGAAAAGAACCGACATGCAGTGAAACTGGGTGTGGTTCATGAAAAGAACAGACATGCAATGACACTTGTGGATCCTTATGTGGTTTGTTTAGAAGAACATACATGCAATGACACCGGTGGATCAATGTGTGGTTCATGAGAAGAACACACATCCAATGACACTTGTGGATCCTTATATGGTTCATGAAAAGAACTGACATGTAGTGACACTGGGTGTGGTTCATTAAAAGAACAGACATGCAATGACACTGGTGTGGTTCGTGAAAAGAACAGACATGCAATGACTCTAGCTGTGGTTCATGAAAAGAACACACATGCAATACCACTGGGTTTAGTTCATGAAAAGAACATACATGCAATGACACTGGTGGATCCTTATGTGGTTTACGAGAAGAATAGCCATGCAACATTGACACTGGTGAATCCTTATGTGGTTTGTTTAGAAGAACACACATGCAATGACATTGGGTGTGGTTCATGAAAAGAACAGACATGCAATGACACTGGTGGATCCTTATGTTGTTTGTTTAGAGGAACAAACATGCAATGACACCGGTGGATCCTTATGTGGTTTGTTTAGAAGATCACACATGCAATGACACTTGGTGTGGTTCATGAAAAGTACAGACATGCAATGACACCGGTGGATCCATGTTTGGTTCATAAGAAGAACACACATCCAATGACACTGGTGGATCCTTATGTGGTTCACGAAAAGAACTGACAGTAGTGACACTG